>JAUMHG010034876.1:0-10553 GCA_032359395.1 Enteromius anoplus
AATTGGTCAAGACGGACATGTAAAATTACCTATGTACTGATGACAAATTATGAAAAAATTGTATGTTGCTCTTTAAACACACTTTAGGACATTTCTTGTGCCTTATGCATCCCATCAAACACTGCGGACACAAATGGCACCCGTTTGGTAGAATGACTCCACCGCTGTTGCACCCATCGTGACCTGCAAGTACAAATACAGTCATGTCACAATTGTGCTCACCAATGACTCACCAATTTCTCTTTCTTTCAAAACTGTGACTCTTGGAATATACTGAACAAAATCTGGACACGACTCAACAAATAAATATGGTCATTTCGGAAAAAAATGCATCAATAAAATAACCTGCACGCCAATAACAAACCTGAAACAACCATCAGCATCCGTTTTTATGGAAAGTGAAAAGGAAAGCTGGTCTGGACTGTTAGTTTGTTTTAATGCACTGCTCCTCACTTTCACTAGATGGTGCTGTTAGACCCTTCCTTGATATTTACCCTTCCAGCTTGCACCACAGATACTGTATTTCACTCTGACTACAATATCACATTCAACCTAGTTATATCAATGGATTGTTTCTACTACTTGACTATTTAATATATACTCTATTGCCAAATATGTAAAGATATGAATACAGTATATTTTAAATGTCTTAAATAACAAGATCAAATAGCAAGACATTTGATGTCAACAAGCTATCAAAATGAAAAGAAATGCATGTAAATACTGTATTCATCATTCTTCATTCCTTGTCATCTCGATACAGTATTCAGTTCATCAATGCTAAACATCTAAAGTACTTTAATCTGTGAACAATAAATAAGTTTGACAGATCAGCAGAATTAATGTGTTCACCAGCAGTTTGTGGTTTCATCTGTTTATTAGTGAAAGATTCTGTAGACACGATATCAAGATATCATAAAATGTTCAGCTCAGTAATTGCAATTTCACTATTTAATTGAATACTTATTGAAGAGATTGAATGAAGAGATTACATGAATTTGAGAGCATCAAAACAGCTGTTTGAACTACATACATTTAAATCAAATAAATAAAAAAAATGGCATAAAATTCAAAACAGTCAAAATGTAAATACAAAATAATAGTAAAATAGTATAATAGTTAAAATTATTTTGTTAATTTAAAATAAAACATTAATGCAAGAATAAATGCAATGCTCATTTTGTATTCATCACATAGGCCTTGTAAACTGTACAGTAAATGGGCTTGACATTAACAGCCGCAGACCCGCCACTCTGGCAGGTTAAATTTTATATACAATATTATAACTCAACATTAATGCATTAATTTTAATTTTCTTGCCCGAACTAATCTGATCAAAACGTCTTGCACTGAAATTTTTGGTGAGAATGGTTCTGATTTTATTAGATTCAGTACATGTTACAGCGATTAATATGATAATGAGCAACAAGAAGTTAATGCCACGGAGGCTCTTGCAGCGTGTCTATGTGAGAGAGTCTTGTGGAGAAATCAAAACAAATGAATGCAACTGCACAGAAGAAAACTAAAAATGTGTTGTTTTTTTATATAACATACAGAAAATCTTGAAGATGCTGCCACCTGCTGGCGGTTTAGTTTCATAGAAGTTTTCCCCCCAACATTTCATATTTATAATATAAATATTAATGCAAAATATATAGTTATATGTATATTAAAACAAAGAGCTAACAACATTATGCTGTAATACCTTTGCATACAGTGTAAATGCATTCATGTTATATTTCAGCTACACTGAACTGTCATTAATGCATCTGAATGCCGTTTCTTCTCCTGTGGAAATATCAATTTTGTAGATAACTGATTCATATGACTGGTAATAACCCTATATTATCTTATTATATAAAGTGAAATTATTAATAAAATGTAAGAATTTGTAATGAAAAATTATGCATGAATTTAAAATGGTAAGGGCCAAATGCCCTTTGAATAGGTCAAATGAATGGGAAATATTTGTGTCAGTGGCCTACAAACCCTTCTCAGCTGGCCTAAATACTGTCCCTCTTCTCCAGTAGTGTATATTTGTATTAGAGCTTTTATCCAATCATATTTCAGCAATTGTGTTGCCAGGGTCATAGAAATCTGCCTCAGATAGAGATGATGTGCGGTGCGTTGCACAGCTGAGGGAACTTGTTGAATTGCATTAACTGGGTTTCTAGGTTTATTAACAGCATTTATTCTCGCTAACGTTACATGAGATACCTGTCTGTCTGTGATGCAATGTTCTGTTAAACTGCATTTCTGTGTAATATTTATGGTTTCTATAGCCGTGGGATCATTATAATGGTATTAAAAAGAGTTGGATTAGTTCATGCAGGACTCCACTAAAGGTTTCGCTGGGAAACGCACGGCCCGCCACTGATTTGTGTGCAGTATAAACTAAGTCAAATAAAACGTAATATCCCAACTAGACAATTGTGGCCAGAAAAAATACTGAGTGGCAAGTAAATTTGGAAAACCACTAGCCACAGTGGCTGCTGAGCAAAAAAGTTCATCTCAAGCCCATCTGCAAATATACCACTTTGGCCTGAAAAAAGGCGGCTTCACCAACTATAATTCACATTGTACATTTGGCTAACAGACGATTTCATTTAATGCAACTTACACAGTTTTATCAACTGATCACTTCTATACGCTTCAGTGTCCATTCAAGCAGGCTGGAGACTGGTTCTCACTTTCAGACACTAATGAAACAAACACACAGACAATTTCAGTGTCATCTCTTATGTTTAGCATTTCTTTTATCAGGAACCAGGTTAACAAACATCCGTTTTAGTTTAATGAAGTTTAAATGTAATGTTACGTTATTGTTTGTGCTACTATTATTTTGCATTCAAATGTGTATATAGCATCATAAATATGATGTGATGATGTAATGTGTGTTATGTGGAATCTGATTGGTCAGCAGCTGTGTTTTATTCATGATACAGCGTGGTTATAACAATCTTAGCAACCACCCTTAGCAACATAAACAATGACTAATAAATTAAATGTTTATTTATTTAATGAAGTATGAGTGACCGCTGCTAAATAAGTCATGGTTGAAGGCACTCCGCAAACAATCATGATACAGCACGGCCTCTTGTACATTTTGCTTACTTAGGAGGTCCAGTGTGGTCTGGCCTCAAAACGAAAGTCGACGTTTGGTGTATCGTATTAAATGATAATAATGTAATAGATCCTGTATCATCACATGCATCAATCAAAATGGGGATAAATAACAGAATACTTACTGTTAGGATGATCTAACTCATTGCTGTTCCATCGCATCCCTTTCATTCCTTCTGTCCTTTTCTCCAGTTCTCTCTCTCTTCTCTCCAGTTCCATTTCTCTTTCCTCCAGTTGACTCTCTCTAATGTCCAGTTCCAGCTCTTTTCTCTCCATTTCTATCTCTCTCATGTCTCTTTCCGTCTCTCTTTTATTCAGTTCTATCTTTCCTCTATCCAGTTCCGTTGTATCTTTGTCTTTCATATACACCCTTGCATGAAGGTCCATCAGTCTTTTATCAAGTTCAGTCTGTCTTCTCTCCTCTCTTTTCTCCATTTCTCTCTGTCTTATATCCATGTCCATCGCTCTTCTGTCCAGTTCCATTGCTCTTTTCTCCAGTTCTTTCTCTCTAATATCTGGTTCCATCACGCTCTTTTCTGGCTGTCTCACTTTTATATCTGGATTCACTGATGTTTTCTTCTGTTCTGCCTCTTCAATATCTGGTTCCATCTCTCTTTTTCCCAGCACAATCTCACTTAAATACAAGCACACCTGTGGCTTACACATGTCCATCATTTTTTTCTCCAGTTCTGTTTCTCTTCTCGTCAGTTCTTTCTCTCTTCTCTCCAGATCTGTCTCTCTAATATCTGGATCTATTGCACATTCATCCATTTCCTTAATGCCTTTATACAGCTCCATTGCACTTTCCATTGCTCTTCCCTCTGGTTCAGTGGCTTTATTATTTAGTTCTCTCTCTTTTCTCTCCACCTCCTTCTTTCTTGCTGACTGTACAATACAATATGACAACTGTATTTTTGCAAGCATTTTATACACTTCTCCCAGATTTATTAGGTTTACATTTATTCCTTCATTGTCAATTTAACTTAGACCTATATATTATTCTCTGTTTCCTCTCTCTGTTTCAAAAGTGTCTCCATTCACCCTACATAAATATCTTAAGGGTTAGTTCACCCAAAAATACAGTCATTAATTACTCACCCTCTTATTTAAGATATTTTTGATGACATCAGAGAGCTATCTGACCCTCCATCGACAGCAACACAACTGAACTGATCCCAGATCCAGAAACCAAAACATTGATAAAACACTGATAGCCAAATATCAAATGATAGCCAAAACACTAATAAATGTTCATTTTTGGGTGAACGAATTATGTAATAATATATTTAAACATATTTCTCATTGTTAAGTCATCACAAGAATTACTGCATCACACCTTTTAATAATTATAAACAACTGCATCATGTAAACAAATGACTGTAAACTAATCATAATATGTAATGTATTATAAGAACTATAGCCTTAATAATATGACTCACCTCTGATGCCCCCATTTTGGCCTGCAAGTAAAAATACAGTCATGTAACAGCATATATAACAACAATGATCAGGGATTTTTGCAATGATTTTGCCCGACATTTCAAGAGTCTGTTTAGTTGAGCAGGTAATCATAAAAATAGCCTGTCTGGTTTATCTCAAGCACAGATATCACCTGGCTGCTTCACTTGGAGTACCAAATACAAAACACATCCAAATCTGTACTATATTTTACAATAATTAAAACAAAACTTGTCCAATATTCTGAAATAACACTTTATTAAAAGCCAAATTGCCAAAATCTTATCAACAGACCAATGCATAAAACTAGCCTGTTGTTGTGGCTTATAATATTATAGCAAAGACATTAAGCCTTGCTAAATTGATGCAGTTTGTCATAATGTATATGTTATGCATTATGCTGTGTGTGTTGGATGGGTTAAACGCAGAGCACAAATTCCTAGAATAGGAAACCATACCTGGCCACATGTCACGTCCTATATTAATATGAACATCAAATCAATATGACTTAGAAATTTCTCTATCATTCAAATCTGGACACGAATCAATAATAAAAATGTTATCCATAAAATAGCATACACGCCCATAACAAACCTGAAACATCCTTTTTTCAAGGAAAATGAAAAGAAAACCTGTTCTTACCTGTTAGTTTGTGACGCAGCCCGCAGCAGCCTGGATCCATACAGCAGTGACGTCTTCTTTTTCTCGAGAATACGGTCACGTCATTTACGCCGAAATTTCGTTGCGCGTCTACACGGCGTTGCGTGGTGATAACCATAAACCTTCGAAAACTTTGCAAATCATTTTTTAAGAGTGGGTCGGATCGCCTATCAAAATGCAACCACAGTCAATTAATCGATAAACAATAATAGGCTGATTCTGAAACTCCACCAGATTCTTGTTCTGCATCTCCCCAAGTACCACAGAGGGGATTTTCAGGTTGTTTTCCTTTATCATTTTTTAATTAGTTGCATAATAATAATAATTGCATATCAAAGTCAAGAAGAATGCTAATCATTACCTATTTATCATTTATTACCTATTTTACATATTTTAAATATTCATAAAAATATCAAATCAATACGTTTCTGATGCCCTGATATTTTTATCATTATTTATTTTTATGTGATTGCTTTAATACACGGCATATTCATATAAAATTTCCAAAGGAAAAGCAAGTCGCACGGGTTGTGAACAGCTTTAAGGTAAGTAGAAAAAAAATATTTGCTGTTTTAATGCACTGCTACTTACTTTCACTAGATGGTGCTATTAGACCATCAGGCTACTTGATATTTACCCTTCCAGCTTGTATCACAGGTATTTCACTCTGACTACAATATTACATTCAACCTACAGCACCATCAATGGATTAGTTCTATTAACACTACTACTGAATGAAACCAAATGAAAAGAAATTAGAAAAAATATGTTTATTATTATTCATTCCTTGTCATCTTAACACAATATTCTGTTCAATAATGCTGCTAAACATCTAAAGTGCTTTAATCTGTTAAATATAAATATGACAGATCAGCAGAACTCATGTGTTCACCAGCAGTTTGTGGTTTCATCTGTTTATTAGTGACAGAATTCTGTAGAAACTGAATAGAAATAAATCACCACCTCACTTCATTTAATCAGTTCACAAGTTCAAGGCATCATAAAATGTTCAGCTCAGTTATTGCAGGGAAGCTACAAAATAAACTTTTCAAAAGTTATTTTCATATAGATGAGGAGGGCTGCAGTCTATTTAATCACAGCATTGTTTGAAGAAGTACACTGATCTTAATTCTCTGCTCCTGTAAGAACTCAGCTGTGTGCCAGGGAGCATGATGGGAAATGTAGTCTGTGATCAGAAGTCTGACGAGTGAAGGAGATCCTGGCACCATCATCCCAATTTATGATTGATTTCAGAAGCCTATAAATGTGAATTGATCATGGTAATTGATTCATCTCTGTTCTATGATAACAGTTGGATGAAGAGATTGAGATTGAATCTCTAATGAATTACAGAGCATCAAAACAACTGTTTGAACTGCAAACATTTAAATCAAATTAATCAAAAAGTCAAAATGTAAGTAAAGTCCGCGTCAGTTGTTTCTGAGCCTGTGTGTCTTTGTTTTAAGCACATATTCTGAAACAGGAGTTATCATGAACATGACTGTTGAAAGCATTATGCCATGCTATTATTTGACTGAAATTGCTTGTATATTTTTAGGAAATTCTATTATTTATATATTTTATTAACCTCTGTCATCATTTTCATCAATCAAACTGTAAATAATAATTTTTCCAGTTCTGTCAAATTTTTTTCCAGTTCCATCTCTCTCTCACTGGACTGCTTCAGGAAAAATCGGCTGAAAAAATACAAAAAACTATGGCCAGTCAACCGGTGCATCCCTGCTTTTAAGAGCCAGTGGTGAGATCTTGCATCACGTGAGAGTCTAAATCAAAATACTATGTTCCTCTCACAAAGCTTCATGATTTCAAAAGACAAATTATTTCAGATGGATGTCTGTTATGTCACCTCGTGGTGTTTGCTATCCTTTCAGATCTTGTCAAATGTGGTTATGATAGTCTTCCAGTCTGGAAGAAAAGGCACAAACATTCATACAGATTGGAACAAAATGACGGTGAGTAAATGATGACAGACTTTTATTTTGGAGTGAAATATCCAACTCACCAATATAACAATCTATGTCTTGTGTTCACTTAAAGACACTACGGAAAAAAAGTTAATATTACAGCAGTTTTTTTTTTTTTTTTTTTAGGGAATGATTTATTCGTAACTTTGAGTTTTATTTTAAATAGATTTCTTACTCTTAGGTGGATTTAATCCCATGCTGTTTCTTCTCTCAGGTTTCTGGATGTCAGGTGATCCACTGGCTTGTGATTCATCTCTGATCTTCAGTTCAGCACCTGTTACAACATCAGGAATGACAAATAGTTTTCAGTTTGGATTATTCTATATAGTAGCCTTTTAATGGTAATATTTTTAATGGTATTCTGGTTTTAGAATCTCGTTTCCAAAAGGTTACCAGTTAGAATGAAATAAAAGAAATGTTGAGAGTGTTCTTTTTAAACTGAGTTTGCATGACCCATGATCCTCAGCATAAACAATATATCGAATGAATGGGTTTATTAGTAATAAGTGAGACGTACAGATAACAGATGATGGAGTATCTGTTGTGGTCTGATGATGTTCACTAGATCGAGCTTCTCTCTGTGTCACTTCTCTCTCTCCGATCTCCAGCTGCTTCTGTCTTTTGTCCAGAAATCTCTGTCTCTCTTGCAGAGAATCTTCTTCTTGTTGTTTCTCATTGTCTTGGAGACATTTCAGTTGTTCATTTAGTTTCTCAGTGTCCTCTTTTAATTCACTCTCTGTCTTTGGTGTAATTTAGCTGTTGTCTTAGTTTGACCTCTTCCTCAGAGTCAGCTTTAAAATACATTTCTGTTCTTCTGAAGCATTTCAAATGATTTGTGAAACACTGTTGGTTTTCCACTGAGCCACTGCCGCTGTTATTTTAAATAACTGATGAATATTTTTGTCAGTGTTCTGTATAATATGTTATCGTCCTCCATAAATCTATAATCATCTTAAATCTCATTTGCTCTTTGGATCCTGTGTTCAGCTTAATCTTGTGGTGCAGTGTTATACACAGATGATGTAGTTATATATTGACTCCACTAGAGGGCCTTTGACTGCGTGGTTCTGGTTTTGACAGAGGTGTGTCGGAAGGAGATTCACCAGATGATTATCAGTGTGAGCTGCTGGTGTTCTGTAAAATAAAGGTGTTTCTGAGTTATAGATCTCCGTGTGCGCAGTCTATAATATACTCTGCACAAGAAACACTACGAATCTGTCACTGTCTTATCTGTTAAAAAGAGCACAAAAACAAAACTGCATTAAAAAGGTGTAGATGTTTTTTTTAAGAACAATAAAGTAAAGCAGATGGGTTTTAGCCTGAACTAGAAAATTCATACTTCTACACTTTCATAAACAAGGGACAAAGCTGTCACTGAGACATTACCCTTAAGGTACAAAATCCAAAAAATATACCTTTGTATCTAAATAGCCTACCTGTAAGGGAAGAAACAGGCAGAGTGGGATCCATTTGCAGCTTTTATTAGAGGAGTCGTACAGGCTGGGTCAGGGTTAGCAAACAGAGCAACAGAGGCAGAGTTGGGGTACTCAGGCTGAATTCGGGGCAGGCAGATAACAGTCACAATCCAGTAGGCAAAAGGCAAAGGTCAGTGCAGGAGGCGGCAAACAATCACGAGACAAAATAAACAATCCAAAGTCGGTAATGAGACAGCTAACACACAAATAAATGCTCAGAAATGACAGCCAGGGCAAATCAAGACTTCATGGATAATGATGTGCAGGTGTGCGCTCAGTCCCAGGTCAGAGAATTGGAGTCCGAAAGACCGCTTAATTCTCCGGTGATATCTCTCTCTGATGATCCGGAGGAGGCGTATGGAGCCTCTGATATAACAATACCTCTTAATGGTACATATTACTACCTTTGGAAAGGGCACTGCTCCAGTGCTACTCCAAGGTACTGCAAAGACATTTAAAAATAGTTATAATGCATGGAATGAATGAATGAATAAACAAATTTAAATTTGAAATAGTATCTCACTAAATAAACTGTTACTGTGGTACAAAATAATTCCATGGTACATCTCACATAAGTGGGATCTTGCAATTTGACAACAAAGATCAGCTAATAATAAAAGAGTACATGCATACAAAAATTATTCAAAATTCCATTACTGTTAACATCTATGACATGTTGCATCTTTTTAAAGTCATATAGCAAAAATACATCACAGTTTGTAGCAAACATCACACACTGTCATCAGCAGAAAACATGCTGTAAGTATAAAACTTTTAAATGACAGAGAAACACTACTTCCCGATCATGGTTAATTCATTTGCTCTACATCTGATAGTAAAGCTCAGATCCTACATGATATGTTAAGTTACTTACTGATGACAGCCGCTCAGGTGCTGTAACCCGTGGCTCCGTGTTTTGATTCTGCGCGAGAGAAACAGCTGAAAACGCGTTTAAAGAAAAAGCTACTGAGATTCTGTTCTGTGCACTTCTTAAGTAACCGAAGTCGGTCATTCAATATGAGAAGGGTTGGGTTGGGTCTCAAAAACAGCCCATTAGTACCAGACAAAAGGTGTGTTCGACTTCACGCGGCGCAGCAAGAAGTCGGCTGCCGCCTAACAAAACAATGCATTCTGGTAAGGTCATTTGTTCGACTTTTACCGGCGCTACAGCCGCCTTTCGATCACATGTGCCATCAAAGTACAGTGAGAACAAAACGAGAGCAGTCTCACAGCTCAGGCGCTGCAGTTGCTCAAAATCAGCTGCGAAAGCCTTGATGACGACACACTTTATTCTCATTGGTCAGATTATGTGACGACAAAAGGATGTGTGCTGCGTGTTTCTTCTTAAATAAGTTCCTGTATGCAATCAATCTTTATATAAAATATCTGATATTCAACAAAACATTAATGATTAAAATGAAGATTAGGCGATATGGTAAATATATATTCGTATTGTATATGAGTTAACGACATTGATTCATCAGCACTACAGAAACCTACAGATTAATTTTATTTTTTATTTTTTTATTGAACAATTATTAATGTACAAACAACTTGGCAATGTCAAACTTAACATCATGTTACAATCTTCAAAACGGGTGCAAACAAATACAAAAAAAAACAGATTTATTACAATTTTCTTTTTCATCATTTTAAGGGCTTTTGTATACAAAACAAACTGATTATGAAACGCACAAAAGGCTGGTTTCATTTTTAGGTATTGTGATCCTAGAGAACACGGCAGACAACAGTTGGAGTGAACACAAAACCCCGGAGGGTTTATTTACAAGTGCAGGTGAGACAATGAATACGGTGAACTTGCTGATGGCTGTGCTCTGCGTGACGGTGATCC
>JAUMHG010034877.1:0-10551 GCA_032359395.1 Enteromius anoplus
CCGGCCAAACTGAGCTATCGGGGGAGAAGAACCTTGGTGAGAGAGGTAAAGAAGAACCCAAAGATCACTGTGGCTGAAGTTGTAGAAAGTCATCCATCACTGCACTGCACTCCAAGATGGTGAGAAATAAGATTCTCTGGTCTGATGAGACCAAGATAGAACTTTTAGGCCTTAATTCTTAATTCGGTATTTGTGGAAAAATCTAGGCACTGCTCATCATCTGTCCAATACAGTCCCAACAGTGAAGAATGGTGGTGGCAGCATCGACTGGTTGTAATCGATGGAAATATGAATGCGGCAAAGTACAGGGATGTTCTGGACGAAAACCTTCTCCAGAGTGCTCAAGACCTCAGACTGGGCGGAAGGTTTACCTTCCAACAAGACAGCCAGAGCCCTGACTTAAACCCAATTGAGCATCTCTGGAGAGACCTACAAATGGCTGTCCATCAACGTTTACCATCCAACCTGAAGAACTGGAGAGGATCTGCAAGGAGGAATGGCAGAGGATCCTCAAATCCAGGTGTGAAAAACTTGTTGCATCTTTCCCAAAAAGACTCATGGCTGTATTCGATCAAAAGGGTGCTTCTACTAAATTCCTAGCAATACTTAGGACCATGTATATTTCAGTTTTCCTTTTTTAATAAATCTGCAAAAATAACAATTCTGTGTTTTTCTGTCAATATGGGGTGCTGTGTGTTCATTAATGAGGGGGGAAAAAAATGAACTTAAATGATTTTAGCAAATGGATGGCTATATAAATAAAAGTGATTGGTTGATTGATTGATGTATAAGCTAAGTGTTCTCTATTCAGGAAGAATAAAAAGAGGCGTCTGAAAGAAGGACTATTATAAGTATGAATGCAGCTTACCGCCATGTAAGCATTGGTTCCAACGTATGTTTTTGCAATTGAGTTCACCAACTGTGAAAGAAAGTAGGAGAAACACTTTCAAAAAAGAATAATTATAAGTAAATTATACATTTGTGCGGCCATCACATATCTATTCTAGGGGTGAGGTGTATGTGTTCTGTCCATTGTTATGGGTTTTGAAGTCAATCATGACAATTTAAGAATCAACCATCCATTTAAATGTGCTTGTAACTTTTGGAACTTGCTATTGTTTGCAGCATGAAAATAGGGCTTTTATTCTTGTTTAATGGTTAATGCAGAAATAAAACAAAGATTGTTCCCTTTATAATAAAGCAGTGAACAAGCTCACTCCCAGAGTAAATAGATAGTATAAATGTTAATGTTCGGTTTCCAAAATTGTAATATACATTTTTGTTTTACATAACATCAGCGTGAGTCAGTGATGTCAGGCCTATTTTTGCGGTGAAAAATCACATCACATTTAAGCACCAAAGTGTTTCTTCAATTCTCAAGTATGAACAACAGTAATAGTAATCATTTAAAATGATGAGCAGACAAAGAAGTACATTTAAAATGGAAACCCTTCATAATAAATTTTCGATTTGTTAACATAAATTAAGATTATACTGTAAATATTTCACACAGAAATTAGCCTACATTTATACATTCTGTAAAACAATTGTCATTCATTACACCTAAATGTAGAAACTAAGCCTAACAAATGTTAGTTTGCAAGTGCTATCTTCAAAACCAACTAACCAACAGATTTCTCTTGCTTATCCTAATAGCTGATGTAGATCTTAGCATTGATGTCTAGTACCCCCACACCTCAACCTCAAGGTTGAAACAGTAGCCCTCTGTATGTGCACAGTCAAGAACAATGTCGAGAAGCTATCACATTCAGTCCTCCCATAGAAGCTGAAGAGTTATCTCTGTTCAAACACTCAAATACAGCAGGTGACCTGAGCTCTCTTCCATAAGCTAAAGGACACAGTCAGAGGAACTGATTTAAATCAACTGAAAAGCGTGTGTTATTGTGGAGTGTTATTGAAATGCCAGCCTGGTTTAATTTTAGTCTGTACTCTCACAGGGGAGAGACAGTGAGATCTGGGCACAATGGCGCATGTCAGCAATGACAGGACAAACATAATGAGAGCGTTCCCCCGTGGCCTGACATGCGTCTGTGTGCGCGAGTGTGAATAAGTGAATAAGAGAGACATAGGTTTACTATACAGTATCACGGTCTGGACGGGCACAGAGGAGAACACACACGCGCACCTCATCCAGGGGTCAGCTTCAGCTTGAATCTCTTCGGGGAACGTGGGTATGAATATTAATTAAAAGAAGGCCGTTTGGAGTGATTGGGTCCTATTGTTGAACTCCTGAGTGTATTAGAGGTGGAGAGACTGATGCTGACTTTCTCAGTCTGAGCTATTGTCTCCAGCCACACGCACGCACACACCGTCACTCACACACGCACACCGAATATCTGGTTAATGTGGTAATTACAAAGAGCTGGAAGTGAGAGGAGAGGAGCAATCTAGGGGGTATCTGGGAATTAGAGAGCAAAGGCAAAAACTCTCTGGAGGAATTAGATAGAGAAGAGAACAGAGACACTGAGACTGATGGGACAATGGATGATCTCAGCTGACTGTGCTCACAACATACATACACATGAGAAGCACTTGTGCGAGTATATGCATTCATGCAGACAAAGAACCACGCACACAAATAGTCACAGGATACAAATGAACATGTACCTGTGTGCTGACTCCAAAGTCACACAGTTTAATCTGACCCCGTGTGTTAACCAGCATGTTGGAGGGTTTCACATCTGCACAGAGACACAATGCATTTACACAGAGACTCATAATTACATATGCCTACATTTAGTATTATAGATGTCATTACTGAACGTCTGCCGTGTAATATGGAGGAGACTTCAACTAATTTTATTAGATAAATTTAACTAATACCCTGTGCATGAAGTATACACGAACATTCCTTTCATTAATTGCCAGCTAGTTGATTTATAAAGGTCTATATCCACCATTTGGATATTAGCAGTATTTTTGCGCATTTTACTAATTACATAACAGCCGATTTCTCACCTCTGTGTAAAATCTTCAGGCTCCAGAGGTACGTTAATCCTTTTACCACCTATAGACGCACACACAGTCACACTCATTGAAAACAAACTCAGAAGAGACTCAAAAGGGTATGAGAGCTTTGTCTGTAGAGGATAGAGCTGTAAATTATCTGAACAGTGGCGTATCTTTGATTATTGTGAGAAAGTGTGAGGGAGAGGGTAATGAGGGTCAAAACCGAGAGCAATGACAATTCAACACTAATAAAATGTTACAAAGACAAAGCACACATACACACTGGTCTCAGCTGAAACAGATTCTTTGACACGCCGGAGAAAATGCTAAAATCCAAGCTTTCAAAAATTTCCTGATACACTTATTCAATAACAGTGTCATGTCTTACCGCAACAGCAATTCTGCCCAAGACATGTTCTGGGATTCTCCAGTAGACATCCAGAGAGCCACCTACATTAAAAACAAATAAATACAATTCAATTTTACATATTGTGAGTGATTGTTGCTTCCCAGGTGCCTCACAAATGTCAAAACAGATGAGACTTACCATCCATAAACTCAGTGCATATTGATATTCTGTTCTCCACAAAGAAAGCACTGTAGAACTTTATGATGTATGGAGAATCACACTGTAAACAACACAATCAAATATATCAAAACTATGGGAAAACTTGTATATGCCCATAACACATTTAGCACTTTATCATTAATTTATAGCACCACTAAAAAGTTTGAGCTCTGTAAGTTTTTTTTTAATGCTTCTGAAAAAAGTTTTTGCTGCTTAATATTTTTGTGGAAATTGTAAAAGTTTTACAGGATACTTTGAAAAATTATTTCTTATTTACTTTTTGACCAACAGACTATTTACCAAACTTATTGATTTTATTTAGCATATTTTGCATGATTGACAGAACAGTTCTCTACAATCCATCATTTTTATTTGTTTCATTAAGACTTCGGCTAATAGTTATTTGTAGAAAGTCATGTAATGCTAATGTGGCGGTATTTATTCTGAATGTGAAATTGGCTGATTATTCTGTGTGACTGGCTCATTGTTGCAAAGGGTGATTTGTAATAAATTAAAGTCTACCCTGCAGCTGTTGTCAGAGCAGGTTACAGTCATGTACCTAATCTGAAAGCTGAAACCAGGGGTCTAAATGAATTTGGTTTTTACCCTGGAAAGTGGCTCCAAACTTTACCAAGAACAAAACATCGAGAGTATTCAGGTGTTGCTTTTCACAGACACCCTCGAGACTAACAAAGTGACACTTGAGTGCAAAGTTTAGTTATTGAGAGGGGGGTAAGAAACTGATATGACTTAAGCATCACAAGTCACTGGCCATACCGGTTAAGCACATAGAAAAGCTCTAGAAAAGTAGTGTCCTATAGATACACCATTAAGTAATTAAGCAGACATAAAAAGAGGTTCAGACCTTATAGAGGATTTCAAGCTCGGACATGATCTGTTTCTGCAGCTCCACAGTGATGTCGAGAGGAATAACCTGCAGTAGAAAACTGCACTTCAAAAAAACACACTCACAATGACCTTTCTGAACTATCGAACAAACAGTTGAAATGTCAAATGAAATCCATTTACACCCAAACAGAACTCTTAAGCAAATTTGTTCTATCAGACTCACACATGCAATGCTAGACACTTCACCTTCTCTTTCCCCCAACAATTTTCCATCAGGTAAATACAGCTTGCAAATATAAACAGTCATTTCAGTATTCTTTTCTGTGCACCAATGCTTCTGTTTCAGCTCGCTTTTGTGTTTGAGAAGGAATGCTTGAGAAACATGCTAAAAGAGTTTCTCTTCAGACAGTACTGACTGAGTAGGAAAATAAACAACCTACCACTTAAAAAATATCAAAAGCAGGCATTTAAACTCCCAAAGAGATTTTCCGAGGCCAAAGTTTTACCTTATATTACAAAGTTCTGAAATAAAAACAGTTGCAACCTAGGTGTTTGATCTCTCTCGTCTCCACTTTTGTAATGAAGCAGGGACTAGCTAAAATGCTTCTTTAGTTAAGGTTAGATTATCAGCCTCCCACTGAAATAATTGATTACAGGTAAGGCAGTAAGGCAAGGCCACGCAGTTAAAGCTCAGCAGAGATCACTTACAGCCTTAGCCAAATAGATAGCCCTGCTCGAGCAGACCCAGGCAGAGCGCAGACGGAAAGATGAGCAGACACAGCAGGAGAAACGAGAGTAGAGGAGGACAGATAGGAGATAAGACAGAAGAGAAGTGAGAGGATAAAAGTAAACTAAACAGATGTCAGTGAAGACGATGGGAAAGGGGAGGAAGAGAGGGGGGGAAAAAGAGTAAGAAAAGAGTGGAAGAAATAACAGAACAGAGACTAGCTAAGATAGAAAAAGAAACGCTGGGCCACAGGTTCTCAATCATGCTCAACTGAGGCAATGTTTGTAGGAGTGCTGAATTTGCTCTTTTGTGCTCTTTAATTAGCAGAGCACTATTAACATCTCCAGAGGTTATTCACTGCATTAGTAAAGTCCACCTGTATTCACCTCTTTTGCTCTGCAGGTTCTTTGTCTATTTAAAAAAGCTAACTGGCTGCATGATTTTCTCTCCCAATGAGTTGAATGTGTGCTATAATATCACATGTGACTTACTTTCTGTGAGAGGCAAATAGCTCTGATGATATGTAATTTAAAAAATATTGTTAGATCGGGTCTCTAGGATTGAGGATCTAAGGACCCTTCAATATGTACATGTTTTATTGAGCGTAATAATAAAAACCAGTAAATTTGACAAGTTACCGTAATATTTGAGCGGTTGCTTTCTGTTGCAGAGTCTGAGGCTCTAAAGCATGCAGAAACATATTGTTCTTACCTTCACTGCTACAATTCTCTTCCCAAGCAAGTGGTAAGCTCTGTCAAAATGGAAAAATGGAAATTAATGGCAATGCAAATTACCTTTGTAAAAAGTACAAACAAATCAATCAAAATCCATATGTACACTACTCTTCAAAAACGTGGGTGCGGGTTTTTAAAAAAAATTTGATTTATTCAGAAGGATTCATTCAATTAATAAAAAGTACAAAATATTTCCATTTTGAATAAATACTGCTCTTTTTCAATGTCTTATTCCTCTTTTAAGAATCCTTAAAAACCATGGTTTTCACAAAAAATAAATAAATAAGTAGCAAAGTTTCTTTTTACACTTACATAACCTTATGAAACATTACTGGAGCGCCAGATCATTGTACTAGACTGAATTCTGAAGAATCATGTGACTCTGAAGTACCAACTAACCGTACTAACTAAAAAAAATCTAGTTTTCACAGGAATAAAAAAAACTTATCATTTATTAGAGCAGAAAACATTTATTTTAAATTATAACACAATTTTTCACAATATTACTTGACTATTTGTGATCATTTTTTAAACTGTAGCATTAGGGAGCATATCTTACAGATCTCTTACAGAACTATGAGATAACACACAAAGAGACAGACATTTACACTGAAATACAGGTCATTTTTTAAAGCTATACATTTTGATATTTATAACATATTTGTATCTGTAATGTTATCTAACCCATTTAAACATTTATTTGTAGCCACTATACACACAATAAAAAAATAATAATAATAGTGACAGACATTCAAGGGTAGAATCTATGTTCAGGGTTTTGTTTAAGTCAGAGCAACCTGAGATGTACATCCATATGACTATGTAAGACACCTACAGTAGGTGCTTTTTAAACATTTGTATATATTTATTTACAGTTTATCAGTGGTTTAATCGCTACGAAAAAGAGCTCGGAAGAGAGGTGTCCTCATCCTAAGTGTCAAATGCAGGTGAGGTCAACCCTGAGTCAGTCACCTGCGAAACCTCAGACATTCTGAGCGTTATCAGCTCTGTTCCTGTTTCAGCGTGAGCTCTCCCAGACAGGCCTCCTGTTACAGGTCGAATTAACGGCAAAGCCGCAATTATTTAATTATGATCCTTGCTCATTCCAAGCAGTGGATCTGGTTACTGCAGTAGGTGCTGAAGAGGGGTTGGGTTACAATAACCCACGACACGGTCCATTCCACCAGATAATATACTATAACAGACAGCTGCCAAACGAGGGTGGATTCAACAACACAGGCGCACGGTATGTTTGTGTAAATGAGAAAAGAAACGACTTTTGATTTTGATTTGATTATGAATCTCTATATGCATATACCCCTGCAGTAAACAAATTGGTAGTGGTTTGCGTTTGAGTGCATGAGATTTATGAGAAAAAGATGGCTGATCTGGTTACAGCTCCAGACACCTCGTAACTCAGGCAAGCCTTTAATTAATGTCGCTCTAAGTGAGGCGACGGCTAACTTCCCTCATTTAGGATGAAGACACTCAATCCCATCTCACCTCAGTGCCCTCTACAGGTACACTTTACACTTCGGAACATTCTGAGATGCTCGGTGAGATGCTTATTGTTATCAAAAAGGATATATGTAGTGAAAATTAAATGTTGAAGTAATTGTGAAGAAACACAAGTGAATAGTCAAAATCGAGTGATAATTCCTTTATCTGTGCTAATCATGGTTGACTATCGGAAGTGATTAGTTTCACTTTACGCATGTAGCGAGTCATAAGCATCACCATTGTGCCCTTAAGCAAGACATTTAACCCCAGGTCTCTCCATAAGGATTGCCTGTGTAATATGTTATAAGTTGATTTGGATAAAAACATCTGCTTAATGACTACTTACTACTACTATTAAATACTACTATTTTCTTCAAAGCTGCTTTGCAACGATTGGTATTGTGAATAGCGCTATACCAATAAACTTGAATTGAGTTGAATGACTTACTAATACTAATGATGTTGTCTAAATGTTCGCTTCAGGACATTCTGTACCGTAATGTATCCTACTAAGCTCATTCGTGAAGTTCAGCTAAAGTCCTTGAACTTTGACCTTGCTGAGTAAGTCATGTAGCGATGACTTAAGACTGACAGGTGCGTGGCCAGGACGAGGTGACGTCGTGACGTGTGGTCCTGACCCCCATAAATGTGTCCCTATTCTCTGTTTGTTATTTACACTCCAGAGCCCGATGTAATGAAAGCTCTGTCATGCAGTATTCATGGATCTCTAGAAGACAGCCATCCCATGCATGTGCGTTTGCAGACGAACACACACGCATGCAACCACACAAACAGGTTTCGATTACAGTGGCCAATACGGACCAGACAGTTCTCTCAGTCTCTTTCTCAATGCCATCTAACCTGAGATGACCAGATGATCACCTCACCTGAAAGAGATGTGCGCGAGAAGAAACAAAGCCTACAGCAATGGTTCTCACCCAGTGGGTCGTGACCCAAAAATGAGTCGCAGCTTAGTTCTAATAGGATCACAAACGGTACAGAAAACAATGCCAAAGGCAAATAATCACAAATAATCAGAAGCTTATATTAATGTAATAACTGTGTGTGTATTTATCCTTATATATATACATACACACACGCACGTTGGTTTTTGTGATAAAAAGTAGGTTTTTTTAAGCCTTTTGAATTACAGGGACACTGAAAATGTCCTCATAAAACACCTATATATTGTAATTCCTATGTCATACCCATGTCATTATACAAATATGTGTCCTCATTAACCACACAAACCCGGACACAGTATATAAGCCTTGAGCAAGGATTAAATTTAAATGGTTTGTGCTGATTACAACCCATTTTTTGGAGGGGAGAAAATAAAACCAACTCAAGAGAAGTTTAGAAAATGACATTTTTCTAAATCAGTAATTTGGTATATTCTTGTGTCTTTGCCTATAATTGTTCAGAATTCTAGTGTATGAATTTAAGAATGTTTTTGTTTACTTTATTTTTTCTCGGCTATGTGAGCAAGAAACATGCTTATAAATACAGTAACACAACATCAAGGGGTGCAGGTTAGGTGAAAGCCTTACAGAGAGAAAAAAAAGTATTTATTCCTAAGAAAAGCAATTTAAGTGAATACCCTTGGCGCCATCCTGTATGCAGTCTGATGGTCACAAAGGTGTGTGTTTTGCATAAAGGAGAGTGTGTGTATGTGAGCGAGCACGGTAGAGGTGATGGAGGACAGCTGTGGAGATGGATGGGAGACTGGCCTAAATTTCCCTACAAGCAACATCAGAGATTATATTACATTTCACCTGCTGCTACATGTACTGCACTGCAGCTGTCAGTCTGAGCAGGACACACAATAACAGTAAACGTTACCCTTCTTTAAAGATCATGAATATGTAGCAAACAAAATCAAAATAAAAACAAGAATTCTTGTTATTACAATTTTGCATTGGTTTTTAATGCCTGTTCCATACAGACTGCTTACAGTAAGTTCTGAACGACTGTAATGCTCTGAATAGAAAAAAAACCACAAGGAAAAGGGCTTAAATTAGGAAATGAATGCAAAATTCAGCAGTTTCTTTTGTTTGAGGGGGAAAATAATTCTAGGCAAACACATTTAGTGCTGAGCTCGCCAGACTGCATTCTTGTCTGGGTTGCAGTATTGGCTTTTTTAAAATGGTTGAACAATTTCAGACAACCCAGAGGTGCTCCTCCAGTAAGAAAAGCATGTGATGAAAGTCTGTATGATCCACAAAAGCGCACAGAGCCTTGTCTACAGTCACTAGGTTCAAGAAAAAAAATGAAATGAATTGTGAGTGCAAGACGATGACCTTGCCCTGTCCTGTACAGGCTGTGGTATATAGCTTTGGCACAGAAAGAAGCTTTAGAAAGATCAAAAAGAGTCCCTTTAACTTCACGAGCACTAAATCAGTGTCATCTTTAACTGGCAAGTCTCAAGACTTTTAATGAATCATAATATTGGGAGGTTACCGAAGGATGAGCACACGTGAGACCGATGTAAAATTAATCAGAACATGAGTGCAGGCAACAAAACACTTTCTCCTTTTCAGTTATATTCTCATGATTCAATTTGCTGGCTCTGGTTAAAACCTATAGATTGCACTAAAGGGTAAAGAATGCCTTTGAAGAGGCTGACCACAATCAGTCTAATTAAATTTCAAGGTAAAAACCACAAGAGCAACACTCACCTGTAAACTGTTCCTCCATTTCCATGGCCAAGCTGGTCCTGGTACTGAAGGTCATGTTCATTTATCTAAACAGAAAGAAATGTTGTTTATGGATATATTTCCACGATGTTAAAATAAAATACATTCTGACGTTCATTCATGCTTATTTCATGTTCTAATTAAAAATAGTAATTAATTAGTAAATTTGGACTTAATTTGGACAAATATAAAGGCGATTTTCTCAATATTTAGATTTTTTGCACCCTCAGATTTCTGATTTTCAAAGAGTTGTATCTCAGTCCTAATTGTTTATGCCAGCGGTTCTCAATCCTTGTCCTCGCGCCCCACTGCTCTGCATATTTTGCACGTCTCACTTTGTTAACGCACCTGATTCTGATAATCAGCTCATTAAAAGAGAGCTCCGTGCATAAGCTGTGTTCCAATTGACATGTACCCTACACAGTGTTCGTTGCTCCCTTCTCCCTGAGCAGGGGAAATCCATTAAAGTTTACTTCACTTCGGAAAGTTCATTCATGGATTTGCGCT
>JAUMHG010034878.1:0-10550 GCA_032359395.1 Enteromius anoplus
ATTATTTTTTAAGTGTATTTATTTTACTTGAAGTGTATGCATATGTCTGTAAAATTGTTGTTAAAACATAATATTTTTCAAAGTAAAATGTATTTTTATTTATTTATTATCTTGATTTAGTTGTAGTATTACTATTGCTATATTTGAATTATATAGATTTGACTTTAAAATGTTTATATTATTTTATTATTATATGTTTATATTCCTAAAGTAAAACCAATCAATCCAATTATTTGAAAAAAATATATATATAGTAATTAATGAATTGTTTTTCTAGTGCTGTCAAACTGTTAATCATGACTAATTGCAGCAAAAAAAAAAGTTTTTATGTATTTAAATATATAAATACACACACATGCATGTATACATTTCAGAAAAAAATGTTTATATATTAAATACATTTTATATAATATAAATTATATGAATTTAAATAAATACATGTAAAAATTATTTTCAAAATATATACTGTATGTGTGTATATTATATGCAAAATAAAAATACCAAGCACACACAGTTATATTATGTAAACAAGCACTTTATTTTGGATGCAATTAATTGCAAAATAAAATTGTATTATTATTATTTTTATTATATTTAATCTATAGCTGTGGTTGTAAAATGGATGCGTATGTATGTACTTCAAAGTAAAATAAATCGTAACCCCAATTTGTAGGTATTTATATGGTAAAGAAAATTCTAAAATCTTTTGGGAATAATACATAACATTTTATATGAGAACAGCAAGTGTCTCCCTAGGTTGTGAAGAGCGAGGAACAACATAAAAGTTCTTGTTCTTTCTCACTGTATATTTTAGTCTGTTTTTGAGCTGATTAGGTGGTAAATAAAGGTCTGTTCACGGCGGATGATTAAAATTCATGACTACTTTTCCCGCTGCTGCTCTGTTTGTTTAACTAGGCTTATAAAGCGCACATTAAGCTGAGCTCTCCTGATTACAGGCAAAATTAGCATTACTGTTGAGGGAGAAAGAAAGAGAGAGAGAGAAAAGACAAAAGCACAAACCCAGCGAAACAGCGGTGCGGGTGAAATGGCAGGAGGATTGTGGGAGTGGAGCGGGCTCTGATTATCTGGCTGTTTCCGCTGCCCTCAGATTTGAGCTGTTGAGACGGAAAACCCAGCAGCCCCTGGCCTCCCGTCCCCCTGAAGATTTGAATCTGTGGTACAATGTTTACGCAGGAACCAAATTGTTTCATGAAGATAAAGGCCTTAGCAGGTGAGATTACTGAAATTAGCTTTAATGCAAACTTTGCTTGTGTGTACAAAACGTTTTTGTGCACCGATGCCATCTTTTTAATGCTGTTCAAAGATACTTTGAGCAAATATTCCATAGAATTAAATTGTTTTCCGCTAATCTTTCTCTGGCACTCCTTTTGTGTACGCTGAAAGACTCCAACATAAAACCCCCGAATGTTTCTCGTGTATCACAGATTCTGTCATTTAGATTCATGTCTGACTTCATTTAAATGTTTTCAGCCCTTGTAAAAGATTAACTTTGAGCTTGACTTTATGCAGCATTTTTAAATACTCGACTTCTTCACACAGCTTCAATTTTTTTTTTATATTGATAATATAGATAGACACACACACAGTTAAATAGATTTTACAAGCACTCACACTGACCACACATTTTTCAGTAGTTATATTTTTAATAGTTCTTGTATTAATATATATATATATATATATATATATATATAATGTATCATACACACATATAGATAGATGTTTATTAGTACATACAGTATTAATCACATATACTGTATGACCATATTCTACATCTCTAATCCTACCAATTATCTGAACTTTACAACAAATATTTGTAATAAAGTGTGATCAATATTTTTTCTATTTATTTTTCTAATTATTTAATGTATTATAAAGGAAATATTCTATGATTGTGGCTTCAGAAAATGTTCATATGCATAATGTTTTCAAATGTGTTACAGGTACACTTGGTACGAATACAAACTTCATGTTCACAATGATGTCGGCTACGCTTCAGCGGGGGAGGCCACAGGGGTCACACTGGCTGGGCAACCCCTCAGTCACACCGACATATCCATCCAAGTTCTCAATCATACAGCAATCCTGGTCAGCTGGTCCACCCCAGGTAAAAGTCTAGATTCTCTACGTATATTAAACTTATCCTGGCCCCTGACCGAAAATGCATTTCAGGAAGGAATCTATGTTTAGACAATTCGTTTTTGAGATTGACCTTTAGTGTCTCCTGTCTCTCTCTATATTTTACCTTCCCAGCTCTGCAAGATTTGCAGGGAAGTGTGGAGGACTACATCCTTACGGTTCTGTCCACCCAGCACAGGCAGACTCTTACACTTGACCCCACTGTGACCTCTGTGGTCATCTCTGACCTGCAGCCCAGCACAGAGTACAAACTCTCCTTGGCTGTATCCAACGGTGCTCACAACATTACCAGTCCGGAGGTCAGCTGCATTACTACAGATGGAGGTGAGCATATACCACATAGACGTTTGATAGACACATCTATATTGACTGCCAAGCCACAAGGTCCCAGATTTGTTGTATATTCTTAAACCCTCCCCTTTTGATTAAATCATGAACATAACTCAAAGCGTTTAATGCATGTAAGTGCATGGACTGGCTGTACCGTTTATAATGTTCTTGTTTGTCCCTTAAAGGAATAGTTCACTCAAAAATGAAAATTCTATCATCATATACTCAAGCCTCAAGTAGTTTCGAATCTGTATGAATTTCTTTGTTCTGCCGAACAAAAAGGAAGATAATTTGAAAAATATTTGTAACCAGGCTATTTTGGTTCACCATTGACAATAGTATTTTTTTCCTACTATGGAAGTCAATGGTAACATTAAAATTGTCTTTACTGTAACTTTTAATCAATCTACTGTATCCAAGCTGAATAAAATAATCAATTTCTTTAAAAAATGACTGAACATTTGAATAGTAGTGTATATTTCATTAATATATTTCAGCTCAGCAATGTAAATAATGACTATATTTGCCACATTCAAGAGCAAAAAGACCAAGTGTTGTTTTTGCCAATTAGTCTATTATAAATTAAAGGATCTCGTTTTCTGCAACTATGCGAGTAATATAAAAGTTTGCAAAGCGTCTTACATGATATTTAAAATCCTCTAAGTGGTTTCAGCTGAAATAGAGTTTACTAGACTTGGATTAAAGGTATTTCCTAATTATGGTTTTCCTGTCAAGATTTCAAATATTCCTGTGATTTCTGTCAGCCTGCCTCTCTCATATCATTCCAGCAGCCGCTGCTCACAGAGATAAAAAACGGATGAGAAGAAGAACTGATTGATTGAATATTTTCCCTCTGTACTCTAAAGGCAAACCTCACAAGCTGCGGAAAATTTGCCTTTACCAAAATTTTGATATCTTGACCTCTGTGCTATGATCAATAGTCATTAAGCTGTCCCCTCACACAGTTAATGTACTGATGCACTGATAGCACAGGAAACAGATGAAAGCTCAGCAAACCTCTTCTATACACACACACACACTCACACACACAGCACTGTGAGTTAAATTGTGCCTTACGCACTAAAAACTAAACAACTGGCTTTCCATAACATGCTTCAACTTCTCTCGCTCCCAACCATCAGTATAATTAAAAACATTAGAATATAATTTGCTCCTAAATAAAGGTTACAGGTCATTTACCAAAGAGCTAGTAGTTGTGGCTTCATTATTTTACAGCCTAAAGGGCAGCTTATTAAAAGCAGTTGAACTTAAAGATCATTCTGTGCTGCATGATAGTGTATATGTTAAGAACCTGCTAATTAAAAACTGGAATGAAGACAAGGTTGTCCATGTGAAGTCTTGGGTTAATAATACAGCAGCAGAAATTATATAGAAAGAGATGCTTCAGCAGAGCACTGATATCGGTCACGTCCAGGTGTGTCTCATTCCCCTTTTGGTCAGTGATGGGGAGTAACAAATGACACTAAGCATTTTTTAATGTCTTAAGTAATAGCCTTTTTCGAGTAGTAAGCTACTTTTTTCAATCAATAAGTCAATAACCAAATGTGCTCTTAGCTTAAAGGTGGCATTAGGTGGTTGTTAGTTGTTGCCAAAACTTTTATCCGTCTCTCAAACCCTCAGTAAGATCTGCAGTAAGGGTACAAGCACTTTAACTTTACTAGAAGATATCTCAGATGGGGTCTCTACACTTGTTGACCTTTGTGTTATCAGGATATCTCCTGAAGAGAGGGTTTTTGAGGCTTTGAGCAGGAAGAACAGCAGTTATATTCTTTAGAGAGAGTGTAAGTGTCAGGACCCCTGCTCTGTATCGAATTCATTCCCCAGCCCGTCATGTCAGCCAATGGCTTGTTCAAAGCCGCTGCCGAGATATTTGATCTCTCAGCTGTCATTAGCACTACACTCATGTCTTTCAGCTCTCTTTCACAAACTAACTTCACTCGCCACAGAAAAAAAGCTTTATCAATCATTCCCTTTTTACATTCTTTTAGAAGAGCCTTACAAAGTTGTCACAATAGCTGTTTACTAGAGTCACATCAAGCTGAAAAATAGGCTCTCTGGTCTTCTTTCGTAAGTCGGTGTGATTTGTCATGGGAAAGGAAGAGCTAGCAAAAAAAAAAAAAAACAGAAGGGGAAAAAAGGAAAAGAGGGCGAAAATGGTGCAAGCTGTAGACAGAATCCCCCAGACTGGCCCAGTTAACCCCCACTGCCCCCGGTGCAGCACTCCAATCCCTGTGCGCTTCTCCAGGACTGATTCAATTTGCCCACAAACCATCTGCGGGAGCCCCCAAAAGCAAAAAGGAACGTGAAAGAGTCACACTCAGCTTTTTCTCATTCTGCCAGCCCTCCCTGATGCTCCCTGATGTATTGCTGTCAGCATTCCCTGATGTACATATAAAATTACATTATTTATACACATGAGTGCACTCAGGAACACGCATGAAACGGACACACGTGTACTGCTGCATCATTATTGCTTATTGTTGGAACTAACAACTGAGGGACAAATATATATAGATTGCAAATAAAAAGATACATGAATAAAAAAATTGTACCAACCATTTTTGTTTTATATCACTTCCACAGATCAGCTTTAAGAAAATGCCTCAGTCTTTTTTTGTTTATCCCTTCCTCTCTGTCTCTCTTTCACGCTATTTTTCTAAGGCAGAAATAAAAGTGCTGCCCAAAGCCTTTTCAGAGACTATTAAGGGTAGAATATGCTGTGTGTTTATGCTAGCGCTGGCATGATCTTGGTCTGGGGGAGAAAAAAAAGAAAAGAATGAAAAACTGCTTTTCCTCCAGGTCTTTTTCTGTAGACGTTGTCGGTCATTGTATTACTCTTTGTAGAAACTACTGCAGACTTGAGGACCTCGAGCCTTCCCTGAGCCTCGTCTTGGGCAGAGGTTAAATAGGCAGATCTTGAGGATTGAGCTCTTTAAATGCGTTGGGGTTATGTCAATATGACTGTATGTTTTCTTGAGGGCTCTTCTGGGTGATTTAATGTTGGTTTCTCTCTGTGTTGCAGAACCCGAAGGGGTCTTTCCTCCAGAGGTGGTGGTCCTAAACAGCACAGCAGTGAGAGTGCTCTGGACAGCTCCTCTTGTTCCAAATGGAGCAGTCACACAGTACTCCATCTATCTAGATGGCCGTCTCTATGAGTCCGCTAGCAATGGAACCGGATCACTGGAAGTGGAAGGACTCTTGCCGTTCACTGTACACAGTATTCAGGTCTGGCCCTCGTTCTAAACACACAAATTCATTGTTTTATTTGGCATGTATTAAATGTCTTGAGGCTACATTAAAAATCTCGCATCTAAAGGTTTTTTAAATGGGTAAGTAAATAAACTAATAAAAGTGACTGCATGAAATACATATTTTAAATATTAAACTAATAATTGTTTCTGCCATAATGCACAAATCATTTGACT
The DNA here is from genome assembly GCA_032359395.1 of Enteromius anoplus. Taxonomy (NCBI): domain Eukaryota; kingdom Metazoa; phylum Chordata; class Actinopteri; order Cypriniformes; family Cyprinidae; genus Enteromius; species Enteromius anoplus. Next base: position 5,934 of record JAUMHG010034878.1, read on the forward strand.
TTTTTATGCTGATATTTCCTTTCGGTGAGAAGATGTGTGTTACATTTCTCTAGTGTCTCAGATGATGAATCTTACTTTGTTTTGGATTTAACCTGCGCTTTGGGTCTGCTGTTGTCTGTGTTTAGGTGGAGGTGTGTACCGTATATGCGTGTGTGAAGAGTAACAGCACTCAGGTGACCACGGTGGAGGACACACCGACTGAAATCACTAAACCTCAGATTCAGGTGCTTAGCTCTAGGTGAGTCAGTCAAGCAGACACAGACCGTCGTGTGAATGTGCTTGTGTTATGGATAATCTTTTGGTTAAAAATATTCATCATCCCTTTAAAGGCTGGCATAGTGAACACAAGCAATCCATCTACCATCTACATCAGAAATACCCAGTCCTGTACCTTCCTTCAAAGTTCAGCTTTTTTAGGACACTCATATCTTATACTGAATATATAATCAACATAAATTATGGCAGTCACGCAAGGGTTAAAAGTGCAGCGCCGCATCTAGGGAAAATAGTATCACACACATCAGACGTGTCACATTCAACTCAAGCGTTGGTCCAAAACAGATGATTTAATCACCAAAAGGGCAAAAGTTTACTTCATATATAAAACAATGTGGAATAGATGAGTTGAAGTTTTGTGTTTAAATAAACAGAAAACAGAAAGTGTAGATCAATTAATGAAGCATACTTTATAAGACGGAGAGAAACATGTTTTGCCACAAAATGCATACCAAAAGGTTGAAGTCATTATGTACATTGACAATGATTTGGGACAAATCAATTGTTATTGGATTTTGCCAATAGCTCCAGTGACCAACTCTTTGTGCCAATCTCTATAGAATAACTTGAAAACATTCTTATTTTTTAACACATATGAAGTGTTTAAATGAATGTTTTATGTGCTGCACAGCTACTAGCCATTTTTATTTTCACTGTGTGTCTGTGGTTTTGCACTAGAAAATGTTTTTCTGTTGTCTTTGAACATTGAACTTTTGCTAACTGGTGGGAAGTGAACATTCTGAGATGACATGTACTGTATCTTCAGCAGTTTGCAGTCAGTTCCAGCCAGTGTTGTCTCTGTACACTTTTACTCAATATAACATGACCTTATACGTGCCACAGTGTAAGAACTGTAAAAAAATTGTTTTTCCGAAGGCACCATGCCTCTGTGTACCAACACAATAAGCCATAATTCACACATTTCCTACCATGCTGTCTCCCACCCTCATGTCATATCACCAGTGTGCTGTACTCACTCCCAATAGAATACTAACTACTGATCGATTGGCCTGACATGGCTGGCCGTGGCCTACACATGCCCCAAACAGTTCATTTATTTGCCACGCTAGATTTGCTCGAGTGGAATTTAATCAATAGCTAATTCATTAATTCTGTCTCTGGTGCTATATGGGGGCTTGGTGCAGGAATCGGCGGCTGGCTTAAGCTTTGATTGAAATATGACAAGTGCTGCAACCGATGGCTTACCCGCTGCTGCCGCCCAATATGAATTCCAGTTATTTCTCTCCATGAGGGATTAACGCTGGACAGCAATGACATCCTTCGTAATATAATACTAATGCATTTGTTATAGCAAAGCTGCTTCCCCATCCCCCCACCCCTCCAGAAAGAAAGTAATCATGAATAATATTTTGTGTTGTAAAGGCGCACAGTAATCTCCAAACGATCCTCTGTCTGTACTTTAAAAGAGGAAGCCTTGTCGCATTTCATGAATTCCTAATCAGATACTAAGGTCTGTCAGCTTTAAGTCATCAGAGGCCTTCACTATCAATTAGCTTCCTCATCAGGGAGGGGGCAGAAGAGAGGAGAGAGACCCACGCAAACCGTAATTATGTCATTCTCCACGTCTTACGTGTGTGACAAGAGATTTGCACAACACAAAAAAAAAGCAAAGGAAGCTAAATCACAGAGCGGTATGGATATTATCATGTGTGGAGAGGAGATGAAAAGGATGATGAAAACAAAAGCACATTTCCATAAGGTTATGGCTACAGTTAAGAAAGAAATAAGGCTCGTTTAATGGCTTTTTTGTTTTTACTTTCTGTTGTCTGTCTGAGAAGTTCTGCACCACCAGATGCAGATGTCTTGTTTTGTTTCGTTTCCTGTCGTGTCGTCTTGTGTCTCGTCTCGTCTCGTATCCTGTCGTCTCGTGTCGTGTCTTTTTGTTTGGTTTGGTTTTTGTGCTGCCCACTCTTTCTGTTCCTTAAGATAACAAGCTGCTCCACCAAATGTGACATATTGTTGTCTTGTCTTGTCTGATTTGTTTTTTTGTTTTGTTTGGTTCTTTTTTCTTCCCTTCCCACTTTTTTGTTTTTTTGTTCCTTAAGATAACAAGCTGATCCACCAAATGTGACATTTTGTTTGGTTTTTGTCTTGTCCTTGTTTTCTTCCCAGTCCGCTCTTTCTGTTCATTTAAATCATAAGCTGCTCCACAAAATGTGTTGTTTCGTTTTTGTTTTTACTTGCTTGCTTATTAATTATTTACTAATTTATTACTGCAGTTTGTCACCGCAGTTTTTACACCGTGTGCCATTTAAAAATTAATCATAAAAAACGTACCTTAAAATGCAGCATAATAAAAGAAAATTACATTTATGTAAATGTTGCTATTACTACTAAATATAGCTAAATATAACTTTTATACGTTATAATGCTTGTAATACAACTTGGGACTAATATTTTAAAGGCATAATATAGGTCTTAATATTTTACCCAATATCTCAAAGTCAGCAGTACTGAACAAAAGTTGTTCTTTTCTTTGGAAAGCCAGCTCTCCTGCATGATGAGTGGAGAGGAAAATCAATACAAGAAGTACATCGGAAAAAGAAAAGATGACACACATCATAACTCATACTGCAGAGCACAATCTATTTGGCTCTAGTATATCAAGTTGTATAAAGCGCTATATAACAAGGCAATTATAACAATTTTTTTCTATTATATTACATGCTTTTTTTCTCCTTGACAGTGACATAACAAAAACAAAGTATAAACTAAAGGCAGACTGACAATACAAACCAAGTTACGGGCAGTATTTGTGAAGGTGTAATGTCTGTGTTCTTTATGTGTTAGATCCGTTAAACTAGAATGGACGTCACCTGGTAAACCCAATGGCATTCTGGGAGGATATGACGTTTGGCGGAGGACTCTGCAGCGGTGCGAGGAGCAGGAGTTTGGTCCTCAGGCTCACTGCTCATACCTGGAGTGCCCCGCAGAACAAGACTTCTGCGGCAAGAGCTGTTATAAGCCTGAGACGCAGGTAACTACTCACAAACCGCATTTAAACTCTTAGATCATTAGTTTTCCTCGTAAAGTATTCCATGAAGAAACAGTGACGTATTCATTGGAGTGGCTGGTATTTATCTATGAAGTACAGTCCCTGTGATTGTTTTCAGTAAACAGATTAACTTGTCTTCTGCAATTGCTGCCATCCTGGTGTTATTGAAATACTGCCAACTTGGCAAGCAAACACAGGCCATACGTCTCCACCAGCTTAAATCAGACAGTAATACACTAGAGACAAGCACACAAAGAGAACACAACTCAGATAAGGACAAGAGCTCTCAAAGCTGTAAAGCAGTATAATAGAAAAATGCATTTCACAGAGGCAACGTGACACACTGTTGTGATGATGTGTTAATGGAGCTTGTCTAGAATTCAGCATTATCCATAGTTTAACACCTTGTGAAAGGTATTTAGTTTAATTCTTTGAGTACCACTAGGAAATATCCATGGGCGTAAATTTCATAAAAACATAAAATTGGGGGACACAATAAATTCAGTCAAATTGTACTTAAAAACTGTGGAAAGCCTTGCTTCTATCATTATTGTAGCGTGGAGACTGCGTCATGGTTTTTTGAAGTCGAGTCACTCTCTCTCTCTGCCCCAACGATCTCGTAGCGTAGCTGAACTGATAACTACGGTCCCCGAGAAAAAAAATAAAAGCCCCCCCACACTGAAAGCTGATTGGCTAATTTGGTTAATAAACCAATGAGCATGCTCTCTGTCTAGAACGTGCTATGAACAGGCACACACAGTTCACTCTCTCTTCTTCACTCCGTTTTGTGCGCGCATTTTGAGATGCAAGATGCAGACATTAATGTTATGCGTACACGTGCTTGCCAGCTTGGTCTACATTCTGGGATACTTTATACAATTTGCAGGCATCAGAGAGCCAATATCAATGTACGGGAGACTTCAAGAACTTCCAGGAGACTTGGGATGTCTGCCGTTCATGTTAAAATTATGCCAAGTCACCACAAATAAAGCAATGCATGGGAAATGGATTTGGCGTGTTATTTTCAGTGCACTATGCAACAAGCTATTGCAAACAAGCTAACGTTAAATAGATAAGTAATGTTTTAATCGCTAACATAGCAGATTCATGGAAAATGACATCTGTAATCAGTATTTTTGCCATAATTGATTTATTAACGAATCAGCATCAACTACATTAAAGAGAATCACTTTATTTAAAGTTAATAAAATTCCCTACTTACTGTATTTCATTAACTACTAATGTACAGAGACGCAGTCACATACCTGACTTGCAGGTGTAGCGTAGGTAGGTGAGATGAACTGGGATAGTAGGCAGTGGGCCAA
>JAUMHG010034879.1:0-10541 GCA_032359395.1 Enteromius anoplus
TAAGCCAGAGATGGCGTTCCTGGACCACTGCTGTGGACATCACCTGACCAAGCGCGCGCGCTGTGACCTTCGTCGTCTGTAGAGCCAGATCGGTCGTAGGTGTTAGGTGCGATGGAGCAGTGTTGGGCTACCCAGTTGGCATAATTTGATTCTGGAGACTAATGGAGTGCTCTGTCTGTGTGTGTTTCATTTAGATGGTGGAGAGGAGATCTTCCGGTTGTTATTGCTGAAAATCATAAAACACAATGTGTTGACCCAGCTTCATCAAAAGCATGGGCATCATGGGGTAGAGCATACATCCCACCTGGTGCGCCAGCAATGAAACTGGCCTGGTATGTCTGCAGACATTGCCAGCTGGTGCCAGAAGTGTAAGAAGTGCCAGTGTCCTAAACGTGTCCCTGGTAGGTATGGGACATTTTTTTGGCTGCCTGGTCAAAGGAAATTATGAAAGTGTTTTTGAAGACTGTGAGACCTGATTTCTCTGATCCATTTCCATAACTCATCTGTGCAAATAAACATTGTTACTATTTTAACTTACCTCTTGTGCCCGTCTGCTTCTGTGACAGAAGTCCGGACCTTACCCTCTCGTACAAGATGAATAACACAGATCCATTCCAAGAGTTGATCACTCTTCAAGTAGGCGTCCTTCACACAGAGGAAATTAATCTGCTAGTTCTGGAGGGCTCCACCACGAACATCATCTTAGGGCTCCTGTGGTTGGTAGCACACGAGAATTCACCAAGTTGAACCTCCACAGCACGTATAATCTCATCCGTATACGTGAGGGGGATGAGTAGAAGAGTGCATTTGTGACACCTACTGGCCATTACATGCATATAGTTATGCCGTATGGCCTGGTCAATGCCCCCTCCATATTCCAAGGATTCATGCATGAGGTGCTTTGGGAGTTTCTCCACCGGTTTGTCATCGTATATATTGACGACATCCACATCTATTCCTGACCGAGCATCGACAACTCGTTGAGAAGGTCCGAGAAGAGGCTGTGGGAGTACCAACTATTCCTCAAAGTCGAAAAATGTTCCTTTTATCAATTCTCTGTTCAGTTGCTTGGATACCACATCGATGCCAGCAGAGTGAAAATGGATGAGGGGAAGGTTCAAGCCATCATCTCCTGGCCAGTTCCCATGACCAGGTCCAAAGAATGTCAAGACTGATGCGTCTCAATAGCATGCCCCTGAAGAAGACACAGAGAAACCTGAGACCCTTCCGCCATCCCACATTACAGTCAGTTCCATTGAGAGGGAAAACCCTCCATCCGCCTCCAGTAATTCTCCAGCCAATCTGCCAGGCTGCCCTCCACACCATCAGTATGACCCAAGATGACAACGCACTCAACCAGTTCATCAGCCATCTACTGGACTCACGCCCAACCTGTCACTCTCTCCACAGAGCCTGGCCCGACAGAGGAGCCCCCTTCTCTTTTGATTCTGGAGGAAGGATCTGTTTACAAGGTCAAGGAGATCCTGAGGTCCCAACGTTGTGGTGGAAGACTTGAGTACCTCGTGGACTGGGAGGGCTACGAGAACTTTCCTGGGTACATCGAGACGACATACTGGATCCTAGACTGACGGAGAAGTTCCGCCTAGCGGACCCCAAATAACCAGCACCCCGGGGAAGGGGTAGACCACCACTGCGTCCCGGTCCTCTGCGGTCCTCAGGAGAGCGCCCTGGAGGAGGGGGTAATGTCATGAATCTGCCAGGCTCTCACACCACCCAATCACCGTGCACACATTTACCAGAGTCCTAATCAGTCACACCTGCACTCCATCAACCCCGTAATCAAGCAGCACATAAATACACATGTAACCCACACAAAAAACAATGAGGAAGTTACAAGAGTATACTGCTAACTTTGTACCGGAAAATCAGAAGCTCCAGTTCACTCTGGAGCCAACTTTGCAGCAAGACAAGGGGAATGATCACAAGAGGCAGAGATTTGGATTCAAAATAAATGTAATATGTATTGGAAAGTATTAATCAGAAAAATAAATGAAACCTTAAACAAAGAATTTTACATCATATCGGGTGTTTTCTTCCTTTACAGAAACCGAAAGGGAAAAAAATAAACAAACAAATGCAGTTCACCCAAAAAATGCAATGACAGCAGTGACAAACACTTCCAATTAGGAAAACAATTAAAAAGTTTAACCCAAAAGTTCTTCCATGAGAAGTCGCAAAGTGATTCGGCAGAATGATTCAGAATTCCAAAGAAAAGAAAATATGTGGTTCACCTGCTCAATAGTTAAATGCTTAACAGTGTCAAATGTTTATAATACACTCGTTGCAGTGTATAATTCTCAACACTGATTCGTAGCTTAGTCACACAGAACCAGTTATAGCTCTGATTCCCAGTCGTTCCTGTGTTCAGTAGACAAGTGAAAATGTAAACTCAAATTGTCCTACCAGATGAATTGGGCAACACAAGATTGTGGTTCCATAAACCAGGCGGCTCGCCAATTTCCACCAAACGAAAGTCCTCCAAGATGGTAGAAACAATAAGATCTGGGACCTACAGGACTCCACACAAGAAAAGAAGTGGTAACAGTCGGAACAAGGCTCTAATAAACAACAAAAATCTGTTTAACAACCTTATTAGTTAAATGTGGTTGAATGTTTGTCTTGGATCCAAATGAGATCGTCAGTTCGTGTGGAGAAAAGTGCAAACAGCACCTGAATCACATTTAATGTTTCAATCGCTGATCTACGTTCTAATTTTTCATAATTTTACATCTTTAAATGATTCACATTATCGGAGGCTGCATCTCACGGTTCAGCAATCAACTTCACCCGCCTTTCCATTGGTTAGTCTGTATTCGTCTCCTCTGCACGCGCCGATGACCTCATTAACCCGGAGGCAGAGCCAGTATTATTCCACACATATTTTTATACCTTATTATTTTTTTCAGTATTCTACGGCTGTTAAATTAACCCTTTTTTTTACAATTTTACAATTACAAAACAGAAATAAAAAAATGTTTATATGTAATACTTTTAAAACTTCTCTTTTATTACAGGCCTATGAGGACTGCGGTAACCTGGGTTACACACAGCCCTCACAGCTCACTTTGTATGGTCTTGTCTCAATGAAGTGGACTCAGCATCTCATGGTCAAGTATTTGTTCTAATATACTTACCTGCTTTACATACCAGTGTGACTCTCTCCAGTTCCAGTATCCCCTGTGTTCAAGAGTTCAAGAGCCATTGCAAATCAAGGAGTAGTCATGGAGTAGTCGTCTTTTTTTAAAGCTCCTCTCCGTTGGCGCTTTAATTAGAATTTTTCATTTTAGTGTCCATAAAGACTCGCTGAACGCGACATTGTTTTAGTTGTTTTGATTATCTTGTGGTAAATAAGGTCCTCGAGCACGATTTTCGTCGTATCGCTAACTCATTCCCTGTCTGAAAATGGCATTGAATAAATCTTCAAAAGCCGTTGCAGCTATGAAGGAGGACGCCGATTGAAGTGATTCTGTTTAACAGGGTACTGTGAACGTGATACTTGCTGCAATTGGTTCCCAAGGAGATGAGTTAAACAAGTTCATTGAGAACAATGATGATCAGTGATAACAACTCTAAGTGGCCGCTTGAATGCGTTAACCTGCAGTCAGAACAGGCCAGCGTCAAACAAAAAATTGTGGAAGTAGAAGTTGCCCTGAACGATACAGATTCACGACTGGGAGAGGTGGAAAAGGTGTGTGAAGATTTGCGTGCAGAAAATAAATGTCTCTGGGCCAAACTGAATGACTTGGAGGGTCGTACCCACTAGACACTGTTACCTAAGCCATCTGAAGACCAGAGACCTTGCACCATTATTGCACGGATCCACAATGATCGGGACAAGGATTTAATCCTTCTTCTGAGCCGGGAAACATTTCCTCTGGAATATAAAGTGAATATCTTCATAAAATTCTGGAGGTAGCCACCCGATTACGTGCCTTCAGCTCAGTCACCAAAGTTCACAAGACGCCAGGCTGAATTGGTCCTTGTGTTTCCCAGTAAAACTGATGCTGCAGCATAACGGTCGAGGGTTCTCTTTTGAATCTCTAGAAGAGGCAATGAAGTTTGTGGGTAACTTGTCGAATGACTCAGCGTAGGCTCTACCTGTGACTTTACTCAGCTTGGTCTGAGTATTTACCTTGATTAACTGAACTGGACTTTGGAATATTTAGTTTATTTTTTACTGTGGTAGAGATTCAGTGACTATGTGCGCAGAGAGGATCAGATCTTTTTTTTTTTACGCATCAGGTGTTTTTCCTGTGTTCATGCTAGTCTGTTGAGTTAGGGTAAGCCAATTTGGTCCTACTCATTCCTGTTGTCTCCCCGAGAAGATGGGGAATACTTGCTGCCATTGTTCCTGGGGCAGTTGTTGGGAGTTCTTTTTTTTTTTTTTTTTTCGTGTTTTTGCTGCACCAGATAAGGTTTATTTATGCTATTTTAACTACTGACTTTATGTATATGTTTTGATGACACTGTATGAGTGGCATAACTACCAATAGCTATAACAATACAGGAGTGAACAAATGCGGCTGAGGTCAAATTGGATTTCACCAAGTTTATTGAAGTTTATTAAGCCACTTTCTCCTCTAAAGCTAGAGGTGTAGCTATACTTTTTAAAAAATCTATTCCTTTTCGAATGCACTCTGTGGTGCCTGACCCGGCAGGAAGATATATTACTGTGTCTGGATTTATTAATAATTTCCGATTATGTGTGTTAAAATAGATGATCCGGGTTTTTTCCAAAAATTAGTCAGGCTTATTCCAGACACAAACTCAACTAACTTAATAATTGGGGAGACTTTAATTGCTATCTGGATCCTTATTTGGATAAGCTCCTCCTCCTTTTCAGTCTGTAGGGCTTTTAAATAATTTAATAAAATCCATGAGTCTTGTGGATGTATGGAGATTACTCAACCAGACTGCTCATGATTATTCTTTTTTTTTTGTGTGTTCATAAATCGTTTACACTTATTGACTACTTTATCATTGACTCGAAACCCATTCAGGGGGTTACTTATTTTAAAAATATTAATATAGGCACAGTATTACTGGCGTTTTAATCCTCAATTTTAATGGATAAACAATTTTAATCTTACATAACTGAGTTTTTAGGCTAGTTTGTGAAGACCAATGACAAGGGGGACGTTTCAGACTCTTATCTTTTAGGAAACCTGTAAAGTAGTGCTAAGGGGTCACATTATTGCATATGAATCCTCACTGAGGAGGGAGAAGCGCAGGCTTATGTAAACATTTGTGGGCTTGTTAGAAACGTAACTCTTTATTTTTGTCTCTGATCATGGGACAATGTAGAGTTTTCCATACCTCCACCTAAACTTTTGCCTTATCCTCCAAATGGATTGCTTACTTATTTACACTCCACTGTCAAGCCATAGCTGTTTTTTCACAGAACATGATACCAGTTCATCATTCTGATGAGTGATATTCTCTACGGACAGGACAATGTCCCTAAAATCAAGGGCAAAACAGAAAATAGTTAAACGTTTGACAGTTTATGCATAACCACCACTTAGCATTAACCAGTATTTAGGCTAGTGTTTGTGTTCGCATCATGCAGTGGGTAACTTACTCAGTTATTTTGCGAGGGTTACATTTATGTGATGATCGCTCTTTGTAATGTCTTCTGACTCAATGTAACGTGTACACCAATGCATTTCAGATATCGGGATATTTCTTGAGTAGAACTTCCAGCAGACCTCATCTCCCTGATGTCTTGGTAATGCAGCTTGCTGATTTTGGTCATTGTGAGATGCAGTGTGTCAGGGGTGTGGACACTAATGTTTCGTGAAAAGAGGGTGCGTCATAGGTGGAGCGTGTGAGGAAAGCTTTCCCTTTTCCCTGGCATGCATTTGAATGCTGAATTGGAAAGGAAACTGAATGCTAGACAGTTGGAATCCTGATAGCCCCTCCCAAGCACCGCCCATGCTGTTTTACGGTCTTTTAAAATGGCTGTGAGTGAGCAACTGATAAAATAGACCTATTATCAAATTGTCACTGCTTGCCTTTGTATTTACTGTGCGAGAAAGAAATGGAGGCTACAGCATTTTTTTCAAAGAAGAGGGCTTCCACTTGGAGCAGCAAGCAAAAGGTATGTAGACTATAAGTTACGATGTATTTGGCTATATTTTTTGCCGCTTACAGAGACGGGATGGGCCACGTACAATGATCAGCAGGGGATGAGAGAAAGTCCGGAGTATTTATACAGGAGGTAATGACACAGAGAAGGCGGAGAACATATCAGTAACCATGGGAACACATGAGGTGGGTGGAGAACATGATTAACAGGTGATATTCCATGGGGAAAACATACACAAACACATGCACAGTCCGGGGACACCTGGAGTGCCATTTAGAGCTGTGCTGGCACATTCAGCTGATCGTTCCATAGCCCCCCCTCAAACGGGTGGCTTCCAGACGCCCCAGACTTCTGGGCGGAGCAGGTGGCGGAGACATCCCCCTGGGCAGAGCAGGCGGCAGGGAAGCCTTCCAGTGTGGATCAGGTGGCGGGAATGCACACCTGGGCGAAGCAGACAGCAGACAGGGCGGATGGCGGCAGAGCCCTTCTGGTTCTGCCAGACCATGAAAAGGCCTCCAAGACCGAACAGCCTGGGCTAGCGTCTTTCTTGGCTGAATACACAGTGACCGCGCACTCCGTGACCAGACAGACAATGAAGGCGCCCTCTTGAGCTGAACCGACAGACATTGCGCCCTCGGGGACCACACAGACAATGAACGTGCCCTTCTCGGTTGGACCAATTGTGGAAACGCCCTTTGGAACCCAAAAGATAATGAGCGTGCCCTTCGCAGATTTTGGTCCGCATTCACGGATCCCGAGTGCACCGTCAGCTATCTCTTCACCAGAGGAGGTGATGAAGATCAAGTCCATATTCGAGCTAGCCATCAAAATGGCTTGATGTTCTCCGAGACAGAGAACATCAAGCCAGCATCGGGGATGCCAATGCCACCGAAATCCCTCCTGGTTTCCAACCCAGCCTTAGAGTTGGCAAGACCCTCAAAAAGACCTGCGGTCTCTGAGCCGCAAAAGACGGGTTACAGTCCCGTTTCACGGCGTCAGGGGCCGTGTAAAGCCCAGTTGGTTCCGGTCCTACAGCCTAAGGTACTGTTAACAGTCATGTCAGTATCAGTACTACAGCCAGGAGGCTCAGTCGGTTCATGTTTTACAGCTTGAGGAGCTGTCACCTGTCCTAGTGATCCCTGATTCACTAGTGATGGGTTTTGACATCACGTAACAGCAAGAGGGGTGGCATGATGTTCAGTCGGCCCCGGTTACACAGCCTGAGAAGCTGCAGAAGGTCCTCGCATTTCCTAGCCCGCAAATAACGGGTCCCACTCCCAAATTACAATACGAGGAGCCGTGTCAAGTCCAGTTAGTCCTGGTTTCGCCATTGGACTGTCTGTTTGACCCAGGAGGGCTTAAGCAGTAACTATTTGGCCCAGGAGGGCATTGTCAGAGACTGTTCAGCCCAGGAGGGCATTATGGTTGCCTCTTTGGCCCAGGAGGGCATTATGGTTGCCTGTTCAGCCCAGGAGGACATTACTATGGACTGTTAGGCCCAGGAGGACATTATTATGGACTGTTCGGCCCAGGAGGGCATTATGGTTGCCTCTTCAGCCCAGGAGGGCATTACTATGGAATATTCGGCCCAGGAGGGCATTATTATGGACTGTTTGGTCTAGGAGGACGTCGTCGCTGATGGTTCTGCCTCGGAGGATACTAGAGTCGTCTGCTCCACCCTGGAGGACTCTCGAACTGTCTGGTTGGGCCTGGAGGGCATGGTCATGGTCTGGTCGGCCTGGAAGATGACTGCGACGTCACAGAGGGCGTTCCCGCCAACTGTTCTGCCTAAGTGGTCTTGCCCTTTGCTGCCTGGGATTCCTAGGTGGACTGCTCCTCCCCCTGCTCCACCTTGGAAGGCTTATGAACTGTCTGGTCGGCGCAAGAGAGCATCTTCGTGGCCTGGTAAACCCAAGTGGGCTTCTCCACCGTCTGTGCCACCTTGGAGGGCGTTTCCTTCAGCTTCTCCGCCTTGGAAGGTGTTCCCGCCATCCTGCATTTCCCACCATCCCACCCTCATGTATGTACTGTTCACCTTCTGCCAGCCGTGTTTTGTCCAGGTGTTTTGTATTTTAGTCTTTGTATAAATTCACGTCCCATGTCATGTATCCTTGTGGATCGATAACATTGCATGTTGGTTTGTCTCACTTGCTTTGCTTGACGCACATTCCCCCGTTTTTCTTGTTCTTTGCTTTATTAAATATCTGTTTATTGGATTCCTGCCTCTGTGTCCTCTCTGCTTGCGAGGAAGCGCAAGTGCGAGTTTCAGTTGGTTTGTTGGGATGCGCGTTTCAGTGAGAAAACTCCTCCGACAGCAGATCAATTCACATCCATAGACAGTTCTGCCAATGTACATTCAACGTCTGTGGATACTCAAATGGACTGCCAACAGTCTTTTGAGATGTGATCATCTCCTCAGTGTGCTCACGAAGACCATTTGCTGTCAGCTCACCTGGGTAATGCTGATTTTAGTGTTCCTTCTGCAGCCTCTACACCATTAACTGTCCGGACTCTCAACCTACAAACTAGTCCAGATAATTCGCTAGCGGGCTCAGCATCTGTAGGATTAACCAACAACTCAGTGGTGACAAATTCGATGCTCCATAGTGAAAATTTGCCGAATCAAGATTATTCAGTGTTTTCTCATCCTTCCGCCATGACATAATTCCATTTGAGATTGCCTGAAACACCAAGAAGCACCTCCCGTTCTCATCACCATCATCGTAAACGCCGGTCTCTCATGCGAAAACAAATATTCAGTCATAAAGTAATTCATATGAAACCAACGCGATGTCCATTCTTTCCTGTTTCCTTCATTATCTTAATCCGGCCACGCCCACGTGCACAATAGATATGATAATCATCCACATGGATGTAAACACCCACATCACCACAAACATAGCAGCAAGAGTTTATGTGAAGTTCATAAACGGATACTGTACACTTTGTTGCCGAGCGGAATAAGACAGAATTCATCTCAGACAAAGACGCGCTGTAATTAATAAATACCTCAAGAAGCTCAGAGGAATAAGCTTTTGGTTTACCTCAGACAAGAAGAATGCAGTGACCGGAGCCAGCCACGGAGTTATCATTATAATGAGTACGTAATGTGTATTTTTTGTATTTGTTTGCTTGTTATTGTTGCATAAACTTGTTTTTCCCAAACTATAATTCCTGACTGAAATGTTTGAAATCCAGTGAAACGTTTTGAATATGACATCTAAATTTCTTTGGACATGATGCTGTTTCTAAGCTCCATATAGTACACCATAAAACAATACTGTATGATAATAGTGCATTATGAATGCTACGAGTCTAAGCATGTTTAGACCATTTTATTAATATTCTATTAACAAATCTATTCTATAAATATATATCTGTAGATGTTAATTTATATATATGTGTGTGTACATATACTGATATTAGCATGCTCACAGATGTTTTGTTGTTTGTTTCTTGGTAATTAGACCCCTGCACCTCAGAGTCTTGTGTCTCCTTAAACTGAGTCTCTTCACGCTGATGACCTCCAGGAGCACTAATGTTTGCCTACACTGATATTCTCTGGTAAAACAAGCTTTTATTTTTCTTTTTTCTTGAAAAGAAGCAGCAAACACTTAAATATCAGGTATTATGTGGAGGTTTCACTTGTTGAACAGAATCAGTTTTTTCAGGATTGACTCAAAGTCTGTTCACATGTCTGCAGTTAGATCAGTGTGCTCAGTAATGTCTTTGACCTTCATTGTGTATATTTTAATTATACAGTGTTTTAAATAAAATACAAATCTTTTGATGCACATTATTTCTTACCTGCCTCAGTCGGTGTCACTAATTGGCCATTAGGGGAGGGGTCTTTGGAAGAAACTATTCCTGTGTCTGGTCATTTTGGTGCTAAGTGCTCTGTAGCGTTGACCAGATGGCAACAGAATAAAGAGGGAGTGTGCTGGACGTGAGGGGTCCAAAGTGATTTTCTTAGCCCTTTTGCTCACTCTGGATACGTACAGTTCTTGTAGAGTGAAACTTCTTCAGCTGGCGAAGGAAGTATAACCTTTGTTGGGCCTTTTTCACAATGGAGTCAATGTGAGTGTCCCACTTCAGGTCCTGAGGGATGGTGGTGCCCAGCCCTGAGGGACGCCAGTGCTGGTCATACGAGTGCTGGATGTGGTTTTACCCATTCTCACTAACTGTTGCCTGTCTGTCAGAAAGCTAGTAATCCACTGACAGACAGAGCTAGGGACAGAGAGCTGGGTTAAGTTGGGCTGGAGGAGTGATGGGATGATGGTGTTGAAAGGTCCGCCTACTCGCGTAGCGGATGCTGCGTATCTCGCTTCTAGCAGCGCTGGGGGAAAAAACGTCTAGGTTACTATCGTAACCCACGTTCCCTGAAGGAGGGAACGGAGACGTTACAGATGGGAACTCGCCAGAGAGACCGATT
>JAUMHG010034881.1:0-10527 GCA_032359395.1 Enteromius anoplus
ACTCAGAGCGGAGTCAGTTCCGACTGTGCTCCTCTGGACTTCCTTCACCAGAGGTTGTGGCTCAAAATTCTTCCACATTCAGCCAGAAGGCTGTGTTTCCCCTCACTTATATCCATATCTTTCGATATAGTGCATTCCTTGAAAAAATTCCATATTAGAAATTTCATTCATGTCTCCGCCCCCCCCAACCCATGCTTCAACTTTTTAATCAAAGGATGGAACTCAGAAGTTGGCATACCAACAGGGCCCGGGTGGGTCCTCAGGGCGTTGGGTAGGTTACGTGCAGACTCTCCTGCTGTCACGCTTGCCGCCTATCAGCACCGCTGTCTCTGTGTAACGCGGCCTCAGGTTCGTGGCCTGTTCCATGGGTGTTCCCATATGTAACGTTGAAGTGATTCGGCTGAAAGGGTAACGTCTAGGTTACGAACGTAACCCACGTTCCCTGAAGGAGGGAACGGAGACGTTAAATCTTTCTGTAACTCCTCAGCGAAAACCTGCATTTGCAATCCAGCTGCGCTCTCTTATACTCACGCTGTGATGAGATGCACCTGGCTGTGATTATTGCACGCCAATTGTCATTGGCCTTTTCCAAATGACTCGAAGACGATCGGTCTCTCATGCGAGTTCCCATATGTAACGTCTCCGTTCCCTCAATCAGGGAACGTGGGTTACGTTCGTAACCTAGATGTTTTTTTCTCACCGTTTTGTTTATTGGTTTCTGTGCATTGCAGGTGTCTTGAAAGTTACCATTCACGCAGCATGTGCAAAATTAAAAATTTAAAATGTATACATCGTTATTCTCGGGGCCTCTAAAGCAAGAAGGGCCCTAGGCGACTGCCTGTTTTGCCTATTGACCAGGGCTGCATTCTCCGAAACCACCTTAACGCTATGCCGTTCTTAAGTTGTACCTTAAGACGTACCTTATCATTAACGCCTGTTTTCTGAAACCTTCTTAGTGTAACATTTATGTCTGTTTTTAGTTTCGTTTTCATGTCTTCCTGTCTTAGTTTCGTTTTCCCTTGTCAGTTCCTGTCTGCCCTTATTTGGTCCTTCCTGTGTTTAGATCTAATTATGAGTTAATTCCCATCCACCTGTGTTTTCCCAGCTGTGTCTTGTCTCGTGATTAGTCTCCCCTGTATAAAACCCATGTCTTTTGAGTTCAGTCTGGTCGGTCAATGTTTATGTTATGTTAGGTTGTAAGGAATGTTTGTTTAATGTCGTTTAATGGATTCTACTCCAAGTTTTGTTTTTCTCTTTATTAAAGTACTTTTTGTTTTATACTCCTCGACTCCTGAGCTCTCCTTCTCCACAGAGACCTAACGTTACACTTAGTTAAGTATACCTTCTGTAAGTCATTCGTTCGTAAGGTTGGTCTGGAGAGCTCTTAGCCAGAAGCGAACGAAGGTGAACAGATGAGGCCCTTTTAAAAGATTATTTTGTTAATATATCTTTGTTGCCTAAATATACATTTACACAACATAAAAAGTAGTCAAAACACATTATATAACATAAATAGTTTATTTTTTTAAACAAAGTGCATATTCTTTGACAAAATATTACTTTAAAATCTTAAGGATTCAGAACAATCTTCTTATTTACAGTAATGGATTGTCACCTTAAACAGTGTCACTATGTTGCAGTGTCAAGGTGGATGGCACTAAAACATACAGTAAACATATTTAGTCAAACAAAAAAATTTCATTGAGCACATATGTATCATTAAACTCAACTTCATCAGGACTACATCTGACACACTGAACTTACCATTTTTACTGTCAGGAGGCTGGACTGGGGTATCTTCTGTCTGAGGCAGTGGTGATAGCCATGCTCCTATTTATAGAAATATGTGGTAATCATCTTAATTTATTTTTTAGTTTATCTGGCTATATTAAATAAGTTTTTAGAGAAAATAAATAAAGTAAAGTAAAGTAAATGTACTGATATAGTAACACTACCCCCCAGTTCCAGACTAAATTGCATGTTTGAGCGGTCTCAGATGAAAATATCTTGCTCTGACATATCTTAAAACATGTCAGTGTTATTGTTCTGTGTTAAGATGCACACCTGTTATACTTTCTTATAAGGATTTTTTTGTAAAAGTTGCTGAAATATCTTAATTTAACTAATGCCTAGTCCTGGCTTAAAGCTAAGCCCCGTTTGTGAAACCGGGCCTAAAAGTATTTAACTTTTAATTGTATTTGGTTCAGAGACATTTCATGACAATTATGAGAGAAGTTTTATTTTTGGGTAAACTATTCAATTAAGGATGATTTTTTTATTTATTTCTACCAATGGCTAATTTGGTAGGTGTTTTATTAATAATTAGGTTTTACACTGCCCATTTTAAAGCAATTTTTGGAAGAAGAATTGTCAAAGTTTAATTGTGTAGTCAGTTCAGTGACTGTTCAGGGAAAGACTGCATGTTTCTCTTAGAATCATAACTGATTCACATTGTATCCCCTGTGTTTATGTATTTGGACACTAAAAACTTATACAGTATGTTTATATAACAATACTATATGCATTGGGGAAATGTTTTATGGCAAAAAATGACACGTTTATGGTGTTTACATTGTTAATGTGTATTTGTATGACAATTCTGTACACATTGTAAAAAATGTGTTATGACAAAATAAATTGACAAAATGACAAAAGTTTGATGCTTGAAGTTGTTCATCTTAGACAGATGATAAAATTGCACATTCTGAAAGTAAATCAATTTCTTTGTTACATTATATTTTGAAATTGTATTTGGTTAGATGTAAAGTAAAATTAAAGTAACAACTTTTGAAATGTGATCTTAACTGCAGAGTGTGACATATTCTCGGAGTCAGTCAGATCCATGTGCAAAGCTTTATTCCACAACATTAACAGGCAAAAGGTATATCCAAGGTATATCCGGCAGACAGACAGGCAGAGACAATCCAGCATATTCGTCAATAAACAGGTGTGAGTCAACAAGACAGGCAGCAGTAATCACAATCGGGGAAAACAGTCCAAGGTCATACACATAAGGCACGATAATGCCAAAACACCAGGCGCAAATCAGACAAGGTACGTGGGGTAAATGTTCCTGCCGCTGTCGGTCGAAGAGAGCCACTGTCTGTGACACAGAGAGCCCAAACTTCCTGTTTGTAAAGAGCATAATTCAACCTATAATGAGATACATGCTCTGGACACTACACTGACAGACACAGCAAGCCTTCCGATGAGAATTTGTCGCCAGCCCAGAGTGTACAATGAACCTTATTATTATCATCTTTGGCTGATACAAACTCAAAATAATGACTATATTTCCAGCTAGAAAACGCATATCTCTCTCCTCCCTCCATTGTTGTTCTTGTGTCGCTAGCTGTGGCGCTTGGTAGGTGAGTTGTCCTGAAAAAATGACCTGTCGCATACGTGACGTCACTCCCCGAGATGCAAGAAGAAACCAAATAGCTTTTGCTTTAAAAAATTAAAGAAATAGTAACGTAAAAAAAGTAAGTGGCTTGGACAAGTAACTTTTATTTGATTACTTTTATGGAAATAACGCGTTAGATTTGTCGTTACTGGAAAATTTGGTCATATTAGTGTAACGCGCTACTGGAATGATCAGGAAATGGTTAGCTTTCACTGTTATACTGATGATACTCAGCTCTTCGTTTCTTCTCAGCCAAGTGAAACATACCAAACTAAGAAATTGATGGATCGCATAGTCGATCAGATTGTTATCAGATTGTTCATGACACGGTAAGCAAGTTTGTGAATATTTGGGGAAAAAATAAAGAAACGCGATCCATCTGTCTTACAGCATTGTTGTGTTTGCGGTGTGTCACGTGACTAGCAAGGCGCATCGCCATGGAAACAGCGAGGGCAAATGTTCTAAAATAACGGTGGCCTAAAAAAAAACTCACTCTGGGGGAACCACTGGAATATTTCACACTCACCACTGAAAAGGTTAAGCTCAGTCAACAAATAGACAATTCATTGTTATTGTAATTAATAAAGCTCTTTTATCTAATAATGCCATATATCGTATAATAATGCTATAGAAAAATACTACCGCGATTCTATCCTAAGGTGTCCATAGAGATAGGTGTCTCTCACATTGTCCCAAAGAGACACTAAAATAGTGTACATTAGTGTTTTGTAATAATAATTTATTACATTTAGTGTCCTTTGACATATTTCAATAATTAATTTCCATCGTAACTAGCCTACTTTTATAATGATGTAACTCAATTACTAACTCAGTTGCTATATGTGAGAAGTAACTAATTCTTTTTTTAAAGTAAAGTGCCCAGCATTGGCTGGGTAAAATATAATTTTTGACTGTTTAGCATCCTGACATTCTAAGCTTTCCTTCAGTTGGCTTGTGAGTGATCAGATACTGGGTAAGGGTCTGCCAGAAGGCAAAAGATAGAACTGTCCATGGCTTGGGTTGCTGGAGTCACTGAGAGAAGTTCACCTCCTACAGCATGTTCACTACCCTTTGCAGATCTTTGTAATTGCTGCAGGGGCAATCGTGGCCTAATGGAAGGGGAGTTGGACTTGTATCCTTAAAGGTTCGAGTCCCAGGTCCAGCAGGGATTGTGGGTGGTGGGAGTGAATTCCTAACACTGTAAATACAGCTAAACAAAGGTCCTCCGAGAGTGCTTCGGAAAAGAGGGGCGGAGTCCGCGGAGCTCGTGAAGATTTAAAGGGGAAGTTCACAGAACAGAGGGATTTCTAAAGAGCTGTTTTTGACAGGGTAAACTGAGCATATTTTTCACTATCTTTGAGAAATTTTAAAACAAACTATATTACAAACTCTCCATTAAGACCCTAAAGAATCATATTAGCTTGTGGAAAATTGGCTTTGTATGACCCCTTTAAGACATTCATGGTAATCATATAAAAATAACTCGTTAGTATGTTTATGTATACCAAATGAATAGATCAAGTAGTATTATTATTATTTCTTTTCATTTTAAAAAAAAAGGTTTTAGTAATCATACAGCACTGTAAAATAAATTTTGTATTTCACGAGTTTACACTTCCTTATGAAGAAATAGAAAAGCGTGTTTGGCGTGTTGTCCAGGGGAGCGTGCCGAGAGCTCGGCGGACTCCGAGTCTTAGTAGATTTAACCCTTACGAAGGCAGAGCTCAGCGTCTGGCTCGAACCTGCGTGTCCCCCCTCGGAGGAAGGTAAAGACCAATGGCGGAGAAGAACGGGATGCGAAAAGGGAGGTAATTGAGCTTATTTAAGGACGTTAGGTTCCGATTGGGTGAAAGGATAATAGGCTGATTGAGGAATGCAAAGCCAGCCATGGCTAATTATTCGTACGTGCTTCTCCCGAAATTTGTTTATCAAACAAAAATTTTTGCCATGCCTAACTGGCTTAGTTTGTAGTCCACCAAAGGCAAATAAACGTCTGTCACCAAACAGCATTGCTCAGTTTTTTAGATCAACACAAATTCTCACTGGGTTGTCAGGCTTGAGTACTGGAACCATTCCTGATCACCAGTTGTTGGGTCCCTCAACCCTCTGGATGATGTTTATCCATCCTAGATAACTCTTCCTTGACTTTATCCACTAAAGGTACTGTCTTGCTACATTTGCATAATATGCTATTGCACTGGGTTGTTACTTGATACTGTATTATGTATAATTCTTCCTTGGTTTCATCAGTGCTTTCCATGTTTTTTTTAGGCTAGTATTTTTGTTTGAGGTTAACAGTGTAAAGACAGATTCAGATCATGCTATGATATCTGCTCCAGTGTGTTCATTTTTACTGGCTGCTCCAAAATCTGAACAGTTGTGCACCAGCCTTGAGTATTTGAATCAATGGCTTCTAGGAAGGCTTGCTCTTCGTCTGAATCATAGTTTTATTTAACCTCATGAAGGACTTAAGAGTGGCATTGGTTCATGTGGCCTGTTCTATTGCATATCTCTCAGTCTCTTCTAATTCATCAACACAGTTTCACTGATGATTTATAATCAACACTAAACCCAGGATAGAGGGTCTGAGTGAATGTGGTTTGGACTGTGTGGATGAGTCTCATTGTGTCAGAGACGCTGAAGAAAGACAGAGTTCCTGCACTTTCATCCAAATACACTCCTACTCTAGAGATATCATCATCAAACACTCCTGTTCTTCTTCTACTGATGATGGGCTTCACAGAGAGATCAGTGTCTATGTTATTGTGTCTGCAAGAGTATTTGTCAGGAGAGCAGATCAAACTCCAGGACTGATTATTATGTCCAAACCAACACATATCACCCAGTCCCTTCCTGCTGATGCTCTTATATGACACTGATATAGACACTTCTCCACTCCACTCAATCTCCCAGTAACAGCGTCCACAGACACTCTCTCGACACAACACCTGATGATAATAATCAAATCTGTCTGGATGATCAGGATACAGCTGAGATTTATAAACCCACATCACCTTTCTGTTTTTCTCAGACAGAATAAGTTTAGTGTGTGCTGTGTTTTGATCCAGTGTAAGATGACACTCATCTGAACAAAAGAACAGACACATTAATAACACAACAACAAACACTACAGCTGTGTGTGTGTGTGTGTGTGTATAGAATGTGTTTGTGAGTGTCTGTGTGTGTGTATAGACGTACATTTCTTTAGTCCTGCAGTAATCCTGGATTCTCCTCCATGATCCACACTAGAAAACACACAGATTCAGTGAATCAGTGAACAGACTGTTGCTGTGTAGTTGCTATAGTACATGGGGTGGTTGTTAGGGTGTTGTGCAGCTGCTAGTGTACATAGGGCTAAAAGGGCTAGTTACATGTTTGTTACACACTGTATATTGTAGTATCATTGATAACTACAGGCAGAGCAGACAGTTGAGGTTATTAAAATCATCTTCACAATGCTGCTGGGTTGCCACTAGGGGGGTAACGATTAATTAATTTTCTTGATGCATCAATTACAAATCCTGCCGATGCATTTGCATTGATCTTGTAACTTGATTTTTGAATCGTTAATTCATTTCTTTCTGTCAACAATCGGTAAAAATTATATTTGTAGATTCTATGTAGAAGTAAAAAAAGATGCCCTTGGGGTAAACAGATAATTTTAAATTCAAAATTTTAGTTTCAAAGTAAACTATAGAAATACAGATCCTGTTGCAGCAAAAGTATTGAATAGTCATGAATTACCCAAAACTGAATTGATTTGTTTAGATGCCTAAATTATACAGAATCTAATCATTACAATCGAATCCATATCATTGTAAATAAAATCAAATTGAACTGTTCTGAATTTGCCAAAATCATTCCTGAATTTAATCGAAAAACTATGAATCATGAATCGAATCGATTCGCTGTCTACCAAAAGATTCACTCCATATTAAAAAAATTAAAAACTAGAAAATTTCAACAAGAGCGCTGTCATCATTGTAGCACACACACACAAATGCACATATAAACACACAGCCAGACTTTTTAAAATAAATTAGCTTCACCGCTTAAAAGCTACATTATCTTTCTTATCAAGCGATTAAAGCCACAGCTGCATTGTTAAAATGGAAACAGTAAAAATTGAGGGAAGTCAACAGTACACTGTATGTTAAACCACCACTAAAAGAGATCAACACTGGAAAGAGATATTAATTCAATAGGACCTGGTCAACCCACCTCTTGATGCATATGCCCTGTAATTTTAAATAATAATAGTAACCATAGTAATAGTAGTAGTAATATATATTCTCATAATTTTTTAACACATCTATAGTTATGCTGTGGCACAGAATTAGACCTCTTGACTCCACACAGGAACAGCAACGTGTGCGGCATGACATCGCTTTGTTGCAGAGACGCTATTGGTTTAAAGCAGAACACGGAAGCGTATGTCTGCGGGTCTGGAGGTATTATAAAGCTGATGACAACAACATTTAGGGGCTGCACGATAATCATTCCGCGATATGTTTTGCGCATCTTGTCAGTAAATCCGGTTTGGTAATCAGCGGAAAATTCCATCAGGTGCGTGTAAGACCAATGTTACAATGTAAGATCACGCACCTGATGGGATTTACCGCTGATTACAGAACCGGATTTACTGGCAAGATGTGCAAAACATATCGTGTGATGATTATTGTGCAACCCTAACAACATTGCCATAGCAAACTGTGAGATATGTAAACTTGGGATTGCAAGAGGTGGAAAACAAACCTGAGTTTGAAGAGGAGAGAAAAAATGCCCTGTGACAACGCGAAGGTACAGGACATTACAGCCAAGATAACTTTTTTTTTATATTTACTGTTGCACTAAAGTCCAAAAGTGAAGAAAAATTATGTTATTTATACCTGATAGTTCAAGCTACCTCATAGAAATGCTCTGTTTGTTGTTGAGTTGTGTGTTAAAATAAGTTCAATTAAATAAAAAACAATGAACATCCTGTATCTGTTTCTTCGCTCTTCTTTATGCTTTCTTTATCTATTATAGAAGCATCGGATCGGGACTCGGTATCGGCAGATACTCAAAATCAAATGAATCAGACTCGAGGGCAAAAAAACCTGATCGTTGAATATGATGGGCTGTTATCAGCATTAACGTTACTCTTATCGTGCGAGAAAAACAAATAACACTGTTAATCTATTCACAAAGTTGGGTTGAGAGCTGGGTCTAAACCACGCAAGCTGTGATGACTTTTACGTTGAAATTTTAGAGCGGATGTATACCTAGCCGTTGCGCTGTAGCCCTATTCGGACGGGACTAGTTTTCTAAACTACTGTACGTGTGAGTTTCGATTCTTATCACCTGTCGTCCGTGATTTTCATGTAGCAATTCGGACGAGACTACATTGCGTTATTCGTGCCGCTTAATTCGCCTGAATCGTGCTGCAATATGTCTAATCGCGTCTTTGCATTTACTTAACATATAAATTACTCGCGCTTAATGCTTTATTTGAACCTGTTGTTAACGCACCATAATGACTCTGTGTTTATTATAGAGGTGAGAGGGTCTGTTTTGTACATCTGGGTGCCACAGAGATCACACGCTTTTTATGCATGCATTGCTATAGTCATATAGCAAACAGTATAATCACAAATACCATGGTGAAGCTTAATGGCTCTGCCTTCCTCTCTGCCTGCCTGAGCAATCTGGATTGCTAAACCCAACTTCCTTATACTTCCCTGCTTGCTGAGTTCGACCCATCCACCTCATCTCAAAGACTGAGTATTCCCTAAAGACACTTGTTTGAAAGTTCGCTATTGGACTATACCATTGTGTTTAGTCTATCGTTATATACTTCCCTCAGTTACTCACCTGTAGACATCTCACTGGGGCATTACAATTAATGGCAAGATTAATCATTATAAACAAAAATGTAAACTTACTTCCTACTGACACACAGTACTGACAGAAAAAACACATTAAACCATTAGCTGGTGGCCTAAAACTTTTGAACAGTACTGTACATATATAGCACATAGTCACTGAGGAATTGAAGAAGAAAAATCTAAGCTCTTCCTTTTAGACATACTTCAGTTTGGTCAATGAGCAGGTTGAGTCCTCCAGTTTTTCAGAGAGCAGCTTGACTCCTGAATCTCCGGGATGATTGTAGCTCAGATCCAGCTCTCTCAGGTGTGAGGGGTTTGAACTCAGAGCTGAAGACACATAACCACAGCCTTTCTCTGTCAGCATACAGCCAGACAATCTGAAAACAAAGCAGTAGTCCATGTGACAATCAGACATCTCTTTGAAACATTGGCTCCACCTATTGGAAAGTTTAATTTGGTGCCTTATAGTATATGCATAATCTTTGAATCACATGATCATTATTAATGTATTTTGTTGATTCAAAGCAGTTGAACTAAGGGTAAATTAAAACCCTTTCATGTACAAGTGTGTACCAAAGCTACTAAATTCTACAACAACATAAAATGATATTGCAAGCATTACAATTTGATAACTACATTTTGCTTATTTGTTTTATTGACATCAATAACCTCAGAATCTCCAGCTGACAGTTTGGACTCCTCAGTCCTTCAGAAAGCAGCTTCATTCCAGAATCTTGCAGGTCATTGTTACACAGGTCCATCTCTCTCAGGATGTTTAAGTTTGAAGATTGTAAAACTGAAGACAAACTTCCCCAGGAGTGAGCAGTGAGATTGCATTCACATAGCCTGTGTAAATAACAACAACAAAAAACTAAAGTAAATATCATTCCTTTTAGATTGAGTGTTTCACTAATAAATTCTTC
Organism: Enteromius anoplus; assembly: GCA_032359395.1. Classification (NCBI taxonomy): domain Eukaryota; kingdom Metazoa; phylum Chordata; class Actinopteri; order Cypriniformes; family Cyprinidae; genus Enteromius; species Enteromius anoplus. The sequence continues at coordinate 10,194 of JAUMHG010034881.1, forward strand.
ATGAAAATTATTTTTGTTTTTTTATTAAATTGTTGTATTCTGTCAAATTGCAGCATGCTTGTAATAATTAAAAAAACATAAATAAAAATTACATATAAACACACACACACACATGCATATACGTACATATATATGTGTGTGTGTGTATATATATATATAATTGAGGAAAACAGGGATGATAGAGGTAGATTTAGAATTTATTTGTGGCTTCACACACATTTTATACAGATATGTGAAATTAATAAATGTAATGTTGGTTCCCTTTCAGTCGGTCACTCCGAGTCACGTCGGTGACCAACGAATAGGAATCTCGCTTCGAGATGGCAAATCTACT
>JAUMHG010034882.1:0-10526 GCA_032359395.1 Enteromius anoplus
ATGTATTCTATGAACACTTAATGTTTATATCATATTCATTAATGTTCAGAGTAACATCAAACTTAGGATCACTTAGAAAGTAACGATGCTGAAAATTAAGTGTTGACATCACAGGAATCAATTACAGTTTTTAATCTATTTAGATAGAGAATAGATATTTTAATCTGTAAAATATTTCACAATTATTCATAATTTTACTGTATTTTTGCCATGCAGTCTTGGCAAGCAGAGACATAAAAATGTACTTTACTGGTAGAGTAGAATATAATAAAACATTTAATTTGATCCCCTGAGAATGAACAACAGGATTAAGAAGAAAAATATCTCTTCCACTCTTTTTGTGGACAATGTCTTGTCTGAGACCCAACCACCCAACAATGATGGACTAATATGAGCAGCGTATTTATATCCAACACCTGCTATAGAAGAGAATTATGGAGTGTAGCTTTTGTGGTTGAATTCTTTTGGGTTTCTAGGAATGATGAAAGATGTCGAGGACAGGTATAACCGGATCATTCACTTATTCTTTACACCTGCAGATTTCAGGAATTCAGTTCTAGTTCAAGTCTTGGCTCTTCGTTTAAAATACATGAGCAGACTTACACACGAATATTCACTCAGACGTAAGAACAGGATATCATTCTTGTTTTTATTATTATTCTCACATTTGGGATCAAACAGAGCATGGATCAGCACTGTGAGTGTCCTCATGTAAAAGACAGTATAACAAAGGGTGTTTCATCAGATGCCACCCGACATGGGGTATTGTGGGCATGGTTTTATTTAGAAAGGGATCAGTTGTTTGAGAACAGTAGTTGTTAGCGCTCTCTCAGCGATGGGCGCTGTGACATATTAGCTAGGCAGCTTAGTGACAAACTGTTATTGTTCTGTCACAAGTTTTCCGACATGCTTCGAATGCTTTTATATATATATATATAGCTTATTTACCTGCTGTTATTCTCATTAACGTGTGTCTGTCTGCAGTGAACAGGTCGATGAGTATTATCCCAACAAGTTCATCCAGAGAGACGACACTAACCGCTTTTACGTCCTTAACACACTCTTCAACCTATCAGGTACAGTGCCACATTTACATGGACGTGTGATAGGATGATTGCTTTTACTAACATGATTTGTCCCTCTCCTTTTCTCAGAGACGTATCTTTATGCGTGCCTGGTTGACTTCTTCACCAAGAGCTCCAGATACAAGAAGTGAGTCCATATGGAATTGCAAGAGTTATGCCTCTTTTACAGCTTCACTGTCTCTCGTCATGTGAATGATATTCATAATTAGCAATAATAGCTAAAGCAAGCATCACTATTAATCTTGCTTATGCTTACAGCTATGGATGTCAATAAACCTTTATGATTTCAGAAGGTGCACACATTAAAATCCAGTACACAGACATTAGCAAACAGAAATCAAAGCCTTATTCTTATACGTTTATATTACAGATAAATATATTTAATAAATAAATATCAAATTTTCTTAAATATATATATATATATATATATATATATAATGTTTACATATATATATATATACATAACAAAGGCATACTCTACACAGAAATATAATATATAATCAAAATAATGTATGTGCATACATATAATTTTTTAATATGCATATAATTATATGTTTTTGACAAATTTTGATAATTTTGAAAATAGGCCAAATAAGTGTCTACAATCTTGTTCACTCACGCTTTCTCTTCCATGTAGTTGCCAGAAAGGGTTCAAACATGGGGACTTGTTCATGTCACACAGAAGCATGTTTCAGGACGTGAGGGACGGTATGGATCACCTCCACGACACGGTAACCATTTTTATATTGACTCAATTTATGATTTGCTCACCCTCTCGTGAAAGATTTTACTTGCAAAGTTAGTTCTAGTTAAAATACGACTTTAAAGTTAGGGTTGGAGGTAGCAAGCTAGCTTTAAAAAAAACATACTCGAGCAGAGCAGAGGATAGCCAGAACATTACAGTACAAAGTGCATAATACAGTATGTGACCCTGGAGCGCAAAACCAGTCATAAGTTGCATGGGTATATTTGTAACAACATCCAACAATACATTTGCATTTTGTCATTTTACAGACGCTTTTATCCAAAGCGACTTACAATTGTACAATACATAAAGCAATTCCTCTTTAAGAGGCAAACGGACAGAGGAAGTGCTCGTAATACCAGCCTCAGGTATTGTTCAAGTAAATACAAGCTGGAAAGAGAAAGGAAGAAACAACAACAACAACAAATATTGACAGGGAACCAGCATTCCAGTGGAGTGGGAAGATTATTCCACCAGCCAGGAACAGTGAATGAGAATGTTCTGGAAAGTGATTTTGAGCCTTTCTGTGATGGTACCACAAGGCGTCGCTCACTTGCTGATCTTAGACTTTTGGAGAGAATGTAGATTTGTAGTTTTCTGACCAAAGCTGATGGGGTAATTGTAGATGAACCCAGCTGGCTGCTGAAGTCGTGCTGTAGAGTTGGTGATGATTTTTCATACATGCTGAGATGTTGGACCCCTCCTGATGGGATGGAGAGAGGGCAGGAGGATCTGATGATTGACATTGTCAAAAGCAGCAGATAGAGCCAGAAGATATTGTATGGGCCAAAATTATACATTTTTCTTTCATGCCAAAAATCATTAGGATATTAAGTAAAGATCATGTTCCATGAAGATATTTCCTACCATAAATTTATCAAACCTTAATTTCCTTGAGGTGATTTTCTCAATATTGGGATTTTTTTGCACCCTCAGATTCCAGATAGTCGTGTCGTAATAATGTCCGAACAAACAACACATCAGTGGAAAGCTTATTTATTAATCTCTCAGTTGGTTTTGTGACCAAGGGGAACATGATTGGACAAATATTTTATGGACTATGCCTTCCACAGATGATAGAAATACATATAAATTAGTGAGATGTGAAAAAAAAAAACAGCAAAACAAAAAATCACCTATCCTGCTTAAAGAGCAAAATATAATCATTTCATACCGTGTGAGTGTTTCACACTACAGTGTTTTTAACCAGTCACTGTTATTTTTGGCCTACAGGGCATTCTGAAGGAAAGAACACTGAAGAACCTGGACAAGTATGTGCTTAAAGATGTAAGTGGTAATTACTATATATATATATATTTATATATATATATATATATTTAATTTGTTTTAATTGCCTGAGAGAAGATCTTGTATGTTAAGCATTATTATTGCTATATTATCATCGGTGTGTGACAAAAACTCATATACGTATCATTTCATCTAGCCTCGCCTTCCTGTGTTGCTGAGCCGTATCAAAGAGGTCGCCAAAGTGTTTCTGGCCACCAACAGCAACTTCAGTTACACTGAGGTAAGGAGAGCGCCATACCCCTAGAAATAATTCAAACCGCCACTGACAGGCTGCATATCATTGCACGCCGTCATTAATATTCAGAATTTCATTTTAATGACACTGTATTATATCTTTTCTAAAATTAGGCTATTATGAAATACTTACTGGACTGTCCATCTGGCTCTAAGGTGAGCAGAACTAACAGAAAACAGTTTTTAGTGTTGACCCTGAGAAACTGCTTGTGACTCTTCTTAATCACCCACGAATAAAGATGTTCAGATACTGACATGACTCGTGTTGTCTAGAGCCCCAAGAAACCGTGGCGCTCGTACTTCGATCTGGTGGTGGTGGACACGAGGAAGCCCATGTTCTTCGCAGGAGGGACAGTGTTACGACAAGTAGACGCGGTGAGTTCATGTTGAGAACTGCTAACAATATATAGAAAAGCTTAACTCTCTTTTACATAAAGCTTTTATACATGATTATTTAATAACAATGAAAATATACATATGTAGTTCATATTTTACCCCCGACACCAAACAAATTAAAACATTTACAAACATTACAAATACAGCAAACATTGCAATGAAAGGAAATGCTTTTTTTTTTTCAATAACATAAATCCTACTGTTATGTTAAAAATAGTATTCCCTAATAGTATTGAAAATATTTGTACTAAATATGCTTATTATAATTAAAATGTCTTCAGCAAGAAAAGATGACATAGTCAATATGTCATAATACTGTCTAAATATGATAAATTATATTCTATTATAAAATAACAAATGTATTTTTTTTGCAGCTTATTATTTTTGTGACCCGTTACCATTTAAAAGTTTGAAGTAACTTTTTTTTTTTTAAATATATTTTTTTAAAACAAGGAGGTCTTAACGTGACATTAAATTCATGAAGAATGTTACAAAAGCTTTCCATTTCAAATACTGTCATTTCTCTTCATCAAGAATCCAAAATATGACGTGCAATTATTTAACATTATTATTATTATTAATTATAAAAAAGACATCAATTCAGTATTTTAGAATGATTTCTGAAGGACCATGTGACACTGAAGAGGGGAGTAATGATGCTGAAAATTCAGCTTTACATCACAGAAACAAATGACATGAAAAGTAGAGTTTAAAAAGTTATTTTAAATGAAAATAATATTGCTGTATTTTCAATCAACCCTTAAAAAACAACCCCAAACACTGTAGTGCAAACGTAACATTGTACACTGTATTATATCAGAAACATTCAGTCACTTTAAGTTTATTGAAGTATCGGCAAACATCTAGTCTAAGGTTGGACTGTACTCGGATCTCACCCTCTTTCTCTTGTAGGACACTGGGAAGCTGCGTATCGGCACATACACAGGAGAGCTTCAGCACGGGACAGTGTATTCAGGAGGTACTCAGACGTTCTCTTCACCGTGATCTGTTCACTAAGCTTGAATGAAGGCACTCCTTTGGCTCATGTCAGTTATCCTTGTTCAACCCCTTTCTTAGGATCTTCTGATATTGTCTGTGATTTGCTGGATGTTAGGGGGAAAGACATCCTCTACGTGGGGGATCACATTTTTGGCGATATCCTCAAGTCAAAGAAACGTCAAGGCTGGAAGACTTTCCTGGTGGTTCCTGAGCTTGTGAAGGAGCTGCATGTGTGGGCCGACAAAACCAGTGAGTGTGCGCTCATCTAATGAAATAATACTTTCTTACTTGGTAAAGGATAGATTAAAAAAAATACTGTCTTGTGTCTTTTAACAGGTATGTTTGAGGAGTTAAAACATCTTGACATCTTCCTTGCAGAATTATATCAGTGAGTGCGACTTCATCACAGTCGCCAAGTGCAATACTTGACCAATAGATGGCGCCAGAGCACTGTTTTTAAATGGATTTTATGTGTATTTTTTTTATTATTATATATTTTTCTTTCATTTTGTCTCTTTACAAACGTATTTTGGGGTATTTATAGACAATAAAACTTGAAACAAACACATACATCAACATGATATGAGTGTCTCTGCTGACCTCTCATTCGATCCCATCAGGCATTTAGACAGTGGAAGTCAAGAATGCCCGGATATTAGTGCGATTCAGAAAAGGATTAAGGTGAGCTCCGAGGACCATCTCATACATTACTGTAATGTTTTCACATCTGACTTCTTTGTGCAAAACATGCTAAATTTTGTGTTTATACCAGAGAAGCTGTGTAGTCACCTCTTAAAGTGATAGAACTGTTTTTATAAGGTTGTTTGTTTGTGTCTTAGATGGTGACATACGGCATGGATCTGTGCTATGGGAAAATGGGTAGTCTGTTACGCTGTGGTTCCACAAAAACCCTCTTTGCCAGTCAGTTACTGCGTTATGCAGATATATACTCTACCTCCTGCCTTAATCTCCTAAACTACCCCTTCAGCTACCTCTTCAGAGCCCCTCTTGTCCTGGTAAGCTACTCCTGGCTGCCTAGACTAGAACATAACCGTTTCGTCTTAGAAATATTCACACACACACTACATATAATATTTGTAAACATTATGAACAGGTGGATGTTGTTTGCTTTTATTTGCAGCTGCCACATGAGGCCGCTGTGGAGTCTCAGACTAAAGAGCAGATGCCAGAGCTTTCGGAGCACATGCTCAAAACCACCAACATCAAGGTTTGAATTGCAAATTCTCTTTATAGTTTCAACACCATTCTGTTATTTATTTTGACATTTTTGTGTATTCTTAATGTATTACACTGAAGCATCAGCTGTTTTCTGTTTTTAATTGATGTTTTTTTATTTTATTTACATTATCAATGCATTTCCCACACAGAGGCAGTGTGAGTGTGAAGGCGGTGACTGCGATCGAGATGAAAATTGTGCCCGGAATAACCCAGCTACATCTACAGAGACATGAGGACTGATTTTTATTTTTTATTTTTTTAACTGCTGTAAATATGAAGTTTTTATTTAGTGTGTATGTTTTACTTTTACAGTTTTCATTCCTGCCTTACAACTGTGTATTGATACACAACGCTTGTGTGGTTGACTTGCAGTATTAGCTCGAATAATATTCCACTTTTAGCAGATAATTGCAATTAAATGGAATTTCTCAAGTTTTTTCTGATGTCATGTTATTTAAGTTATAAGCCGTGTTATATATCATTTTATAAGCCCTTTTTTTATTCTGTGTATTTAATTAAAGCCTTTGACAGAGGGTATTTAGTCTTTTGCATGACAATCATCTATGCATTAAACGTTTTGTTGGTCAAATGTTTTTGTTTTATTTTGCATTTGTTTATCATATCTCCTCTCGTGTCTAATTTCTATGCAATAATGCAGGGATGTGCATATAAAACAGTCTTTATGTTCAGCTTCTAATTATGTATTTACTGTTTTCATAAGCATGTTGAAATGAAATATTAAAGTGCTTTAGTTTAGACGTCTGTGGTCATTTATTTCTAAAAGAATCTTACTCGTGAGACTAGCATGTGTACAGGTACATTTCCAGTTGTGAGCCTTTATTTTACAAATAGACCACAGAGGATACGAAACTGCTTTAAAACGGCACATTTATATAAAATAACGCTGATTAAATAAGCAAGGAAAGTTCTGTGACGTGTAAATGAATCAACAAACGGACATCTTCAGGAAAATCTCCGTACGGCGTCCGTAAGATGGCGGCAAAGGCTATAGTGTGTGCACTCGACTTGAATGGAGACCTTTCCTTTCATGATAACCCGCTTCTGTTAGAGCATAATTGGAAAAGTAGACCGTTTATCTCGACTTTGTATAAAAGGGTAAACAGCTCTTGGTAATATACCGCTACTGCGTTCGCACAGTAAGACCACGTGCTTGTGCGTCGAGCAAAACACCAAATTACCAACATTTTTACCATCGATACGTGTACAGTGGTTATTATAAAAGGCAGCCCAAGGTAAATGCAAAGGTATATTTCTCCTACTGTGTAAATTAGGGGTCAGACTTCAAGGAATAGCGTGTTATTTACACTCAAAACCATTTTATTTTACTTTATATAGACGCTTATATGCAGGTACTTCGTGATGGCGAGGACAGCAAAAGCCTGTGGCACTTTCCACGAACGCATCACGTGACATTAGAGAAGCAAATATCGCTATTTAGTTGAGAACTATTAGATATATGTTTGCTAAACTATTATTGCTTAACTTTACAGACAAAGCCGTCCATTAAATTGGTGATTTAGGCCTGTCTTCATTTTCATGACTGAATCGAACACTAACATCATAAAACAAACACCATTTAGACAATGAATTCATTACAGTACAATCTTTTGTTTAGCCTATTAGAAGAGAAATGAATTTACTTACAAAAAATGCTTCTTAATGAAGTAACATAGCAGAAAGCAAATATCTGGGTTTCCTTAAAATGCAGGGCAGTTGTGTGTATTATGTCAATGCAAATACTAATATTAACTAATATGATTCTTTAAATTACGCAAACAGGTCATTTTAACATTTGGTAGCAGACTATTGTAGAGAAAACTTTAAATGTATTTTTACATGAGGCTAATAATCAATATTTATACTTGATTTAAAAAAAAATTCTGGCCCTGTTTGGTAGCCTACCATATTCTTGGAAAGTGTCTGATGAAAACAACTAGGCTCTCCAACAGAAGATATGACACTTAAGACTTTGATCAGTGATAATGACAAATGAAACAGGTTTTCTCTACATGAATCCCATTTTGCTGAAGGTAAAGTCTTGTGTGCACTTGCTATTCCTGGGCTCAACCCTTAGAATGGTTTAATTCCCCTTTGACTTTAAATGGGAGATCCAGCTAAACACATTGGAGTTCGCTTTCAAATGAAGTAACATCACGAATAACACAATGTAGTGGTTTTAACCTCCTATGGACAGTTTCACATTCGCATTTTGGCATCTTGACAAAATGACAAAGCTTATAAGATGATTTGAGTCAATTAAAGCTTTAATAACACTTTTAACTGCTTAACTCAAGTAGACTTTGACCCCTTTTGAGTGACCTTCAAATGAAACTCGATACGCACAAACACTAGAGTGCAATTCAGTGATAATTAACTTGTTGCATCATGTCTAACACAGTTCAACCATCACGCCAAAACAAGGTGTAACTGATGTTAAAACCAAATACCCTACATGCAAGCAAATGAGTTTTTCCCCCACTATACAGACTTTTAGTCTTTTAGCACTTTTAGAGCAAGTTATTGTTATTTTTTGCAGCTATTCCATAGAAGAACCTGTGTTGGTTCTTAGCGTGCAGAGATTTTTAATATCTACAGAACCTTTTTCCACTAAAAACATATTGGCCCATGGAAAGATTCCAGAGATGTTGAAGGCTCTTCATGAAACTATAAAGATGCCAATTAAACCTTTATTTTGGATTGTTTATCAGAATCTATGGTTCCATGAGAAACTTTCAAAAATCCATGGGATTTTTCCATTCCACAAACAATTATTATAAATAAAGATTTTTTTTATTAGACCAGGGACTGCGAATGCACTGCAGAGGTCAGCTCTAACCCTAATCAAACAATCCTGAGCATGTTAATCAGTGTCTTACGGATCATTAGAAAATCACAGGTAGGTGCGTTTTATCAGGGTTGGAGCTAAATTTAGCAGTGCATTGGACTTCCAGGGTAAGATTTAAGGAAAACCCTGGCATAGACGGTTCCATGAAGAACCTTCAACATCCATGAAACCTTTCTGTTAGACCAGGGGTGCCCAGCCCTGCTCCTGGTGATCAACTCTCCTCCAAAGTTTAGCTCCAACTCTAATCAAACACACATGCCTGTAATTTTCAAGCAATCCTAAAAAACATAATTAGTTGTTTCAGGTGTGTTTGATTAGAGTTGGAGCTAAACTTTGCAGGACAGTTGATCTCCAGGAGCAGGGTTGGGCACCAAAATGTTCTTTAAGGTTCTTTAGGTTTTTAAAATGTTCCCACTAAGAAAAAAAAATGCTTCCTGTAGGAAGTGTTCACTGGAAGGTTCTTTAAGGAAATTAAAATTATTCTTCTATGGCATTTCTGACAAAGTCCTTTTTTAAAAATGAGTTAAAAACGTTTCTTTTAAAAGCCAACCACTGAAGAGATCTTGGAACCAAAAATGGTTCTTCAAGCATCTGAAAGCCCCTTTAGGAAGTTTTATTTTGAAGAGTGTGATGATGTGTCCCGTATGATGGCGCCGCAGACACATATCATCTCCCATTCCTCACATTCCACTATTTCCCAGCAAGCTTTGCAAGCGTGCCTCAACAAGTTGCAGTCATCATTATACTGTTTGAGGTGCTCCGCTTGCTGAGAGTTTCCCACCTCAGTGGATAAACAGGGTTAAGATTTAACCCCAGGCACATACATAAAATTACGCTACTGCCTTGAACCAACTTTGATGAACAAATTTCATCACAGACAACACTTTTTATCACTTAAGAGGTGATAAAGACACGTTTACAGCGTTTCTTGTGGAGTTGTGGTAATAGAGTAACCTATGCTTCTTCAACCTTACAGTCAACAACGGCATATTCATACCATTATGGGGCAAGTACAGACACCTTGTGTAGGACCTTGCCTCGCTCATATAGCCCTGGTATGCGTGATTCAGAGCCTATACAGTTGATTCACGCAGTTATGTTAAGGTCTGTCTCAGCAATGCCGAGAGACACGTTTAGCAGTCCTGGGCCCCTCTCCTGACCATCCCCCACCCCTGGACTTGCCTCCCTGCATTCCACCAAAAACATTCCCTTCCCCCTGCTAACCTGTGACAAGGGAGGGTCCGACCCGTGCACCTTTATTCGCCCCTTTAGCTCCAAACGAAGCCTAGCGTGCGATAAACGCAATAATGAAGGAAAATTGAAAGGCCCGCAAAACAAATGAGGCCTGAACTCAGCTTCAAGTCTAAAAAGAATTGGTTTTATTTCTCAAACACATGCGTTACATCGGTTACAGTTGGAGGTTTATCTATCAAGGGGATGACCTGAGCGATCTGGCACTTGCTTCCCAGGGTTCCCGTGAGCGTTGAGCATATCAGAGGCTAAATGCTATGACAATACTATTGCACTGCTAGAATGGATGGTACAGTAGTGCAACATCGTCAGAGCAGCTGACCTCAGCACATCAGCACGTGGATAGAGGGACAGCCATCTTCTCTGACCAATGACTGCTTGCCCTCCTCAGTTTATATATATA
>JAUMHG010034883.1:0-10523 GCA_032359395.1 Enteromius anoplus
TACACACTCACTCTCCTCTCATTTCAGGCAGCAGCCAGAGTGCAGGGAGCACACAGACTTCCAGCCCAGCTACTGCCAGGACGCAGGTAACTTGCACACACATGCACGACATACACATGTAGGCCTCTCTCCGGACCGGCACAGAGACGCTCGGATGGGACCCCGGCGTCCCCCCTCGCTGCCCCACCACTGGCACCCCGGTGGTCCCGATGGTGCATCTTGCTCGGTTTCTGGATGCCTGGATAGGGCTCAGACCGTCTCGATGGCTCATCTGCACCATTCGGCTCGGTTATGCGATTCAGTTCACCCGGCGTCCTCCCAGGTTCAGTGGTGTTCGCTTCACGACGGTGAATGCGGACAATGCCCCTGTCCTGCGTGCAGAAATTGCAACTCTTTTGATGAAGAGAGCAACAGAGCCGGCCCCTCCAACCGATATGAAGACAGGGTTCTTCAGCCCATACTTCATAGTACCCAAGAAAGGTGATGGGTTACGACCGATCCTGAATCTGCGAGTCTTGAATCGAGCTCTTTATAGGCTTCCGTTTAAGATGTTGACGCCGAAACGCATTTTCGAATGCATCCGTCCCCAGGATTGGTTTGCAGCATTCGACCTGAAGGACGCATACTTCCATGTCTCAATCCTTCCACGACACAGGTCATTCCTGAGGATCGCGTTCAAGGTCAGGCGTATCAGTATCGAGTCCTTCCCTTCGGGCTTTCCCTGTCGCCCCGTCTCTTTACCAAAGTAGCGGAGGAGGCCCTGCCAAGCTTCGGCGGTAATCCCGTTAGGACTGCTCCATATGAGACCGCTTCAGCATTGGCTTCACGGTCGAGTCTCGAGGTGGGCGTGGAAGAGCGGCTCGCTGTGGGTCCAACTGACTCCGGCCTGTCGCCTTGCCTTTTCCCTGTGGTCAGATCTAAAGTTTCTTCGGGTAGGAGTGCCCCTGGAACAGGTCTCCAGGCATGATGTGGTATTCACGGTTGCCTCCACCACCGGGTGGGGCGCCACGTACAATGGGCATGCAGTCTCAGGGGTTAGGACAAAACCTCATCTGCATTGGCACATCAATTGCCTCGAGTTGCTAGCAGTTCGCCTCGCTCTGGGTCGTCTCAAAGAGCACCTTCGGAGCTGTCACGTTCTGGTCCGTGACCATAGCTTACATCAACCATCAAGGTGGTCTACGCTCCAAAAATGCGTTCCCCCCAGTGAGCCTACTGGCACAGTTCCTGTGCAAGGTCAGGGAAGATGAGGAGCATGTCCTGCTGGTAGCCCCCTATTGGCCCACCAGGACCTGGTTCCCCAAACTCATGCTCCTTGTGACAGTCCCTCCCTGGCCGATTCCTCTGAGGAAGGATCTACTGACTCAGAGACGGGGCACCCTTTGGCACCCGCACCCAGATTTGTGGAAACTCCACATCTGGACCCTGAATGGGACACGGAGGTTCTAGGTGACCTACCTCAAGGGGTAGTTGACACCATTTCTTCTGCGAGAGCGCCTTCAACAAGAGCTGCTTACGTGTTGAAATGGAACATGTTCGTTGTCTGGTGTTCTTCTCAAAAAGAAGACCCCCGAAGATGTCCGATCAGAGTTGTGCTTCTCTTCCTACAGCAAGGGTTGGAGTGAAGGCTGTCTCCCTCCACTCTTAAAATCTATGTAGCTGCTATCGCAGCACATCATGACCCAGTCAATGGCAGATCTGTGGGTAAGCATGATCTGGTCATCAGGTTTCATTCAGGTTAAATTCTCCTAGACCTCCTACTGTATCTCTCTCTTGTGCTCCGAGCATTGAGAGAGGATCCCTTTGAGCCTTTGCAGTCAGTTGAGTTGAAGTTTCTTTCAATGAAAGCGCTCCTCCTGCTTGCATTGGCCTCCATCAAGAGAGTAGGGGACCTGCAGGCATTTTCAGTCGACGATTCGTGCCTCGAGTTCGGGCCCGAGGATTCCCTGGTAACACTGAGGCCACGGCCCGGCTACGTGCCCAAGGTTCCTACCACTCCCTTCAGAGATCAACCTTACCAGGCTCAGGGTGTGCCCTGTCCCCTCAGTGTATGCGCTCACTCAACTAGAAGTGTAGCGTTGTCCAGGGCGTTGGCTTGTGGTGCCTTGCGTGCTGACATTTGTAGAGCTGTCGGTTGGGCGACCCCTAACACAGGAACGAGGGTTACAATACGTAACCGAGACGTTACGGAAGTAACCTATTCGATCTCCATCCAGGTCCTACCCCTTTTTACTCGTCCAACATCCTCCTCTCCACGCCTTCTTTGGGGGGCTTATTTGGCTGCTGTTCTCTTCAGCTTATTTAGGGGCAAGCGGATTTTGAGCCGAACGCCAAGCTCAGCCTTTGCAAGGGTTTAAACAACTAGGGCTCGGTGTTCGCCGACCTCCCGGTTTGCCCCCTGGACAGCACGCCAAACACGCTTAAATTGTTTGAAAACTTGATAGAATCCCTCTTATAGCCTCCAACCTCATAACCCATCCCCAGTGCTCCAAACGAGACCTCCTCTCAGTCCTCGGGCACCTCAACTTTGCCATGTGTATCATCCCGCAAGGGAGACCCTTCATTTTCCACTTACTAAACCTGGCCTCATCCGTCCCTTCCCTAGAAGACCCCATAACCTAATCTGACCCTTGCCTCCACGAACTACAGCTTTGGGTCCCTTCCCTTTCCCAATGGAACAGGCACTCTTTTTTCTATAAAGACTCCCTATCCAATCCCACAGACATCCAGCTATTTACAGACGCAGTGTCTTCTATCGGCTTTGAAGGCTTCTACCGTAACCGATGGTTCACCTCCCCCTGGCCCCCCGAGTTAGCCAAAACCCCACCCCACATAGCCTCTACAGCCCTCTATGAACTCTACCCCATAGTAGTCGCCGCCACCCTCTGGGGATCAGAATGGTCTACCTCCTGCATATTCGTCGACTACGACAACGAGGCTACCGTTCAATGCATTAATAAACAAAGCTCCCACTCCCCTGCTATCATGCCCCTTCTCAGACGCCTGGTCTGGATTTCTACTCCACATCTTATCATTGAGGGTATCCAAAGAGAGAACCCCTCTCGTCCTGACTAATGGTTACTCTTAACCCTGGAGATCCTAAGCCTCTGCTATAGTTCCCCCCTAGTCAACCGCACCCTTGATGCCATGTTCACCCTAGCTTTTCGGCTTCCTAAGATGCTCAGAATTTACAGTTAATTCCCTATTTAACCCTTCCATCCATCCCACTATTTCCAAACCTCTCCATCCTCGATCACAAAACCATGACATTTTTTATTAAACAAAGTAAAACAGACCAACCTAAAAAAAAAGGCTACCACATCTATATTTTTTAATAACAATTCCCTACCCAGCCTTACCAAACCCTACGAGCATTTTTATCATATAGAAGCTCATTCGCTTCTTCCCATCCCGTCTCTAGATTCTGGTTCCAAAACACCTCAAGTCCGTCCTCTCAAAATCTGGAATAGATCTGCTGAGGGCTCTTTCTCCTCTATCCCATCTCTGCAGAGGTCCCCGTACCTCCGCTGAGGTTTCTGCCCCGCCTCCGTTAGAGACACTCCCATTCCCTTACCTCCGCTGAGGGCTTTTCTTTTCTATCCCATCTCTGCAGAGGTCTCCATACCTCCGCTGAGGTTCCTGCCCTGCCTCCGTTAGAGGCACTCCCATTTCCCTACCTCCGCTGAGGGCTTTTCTCTTCTATCCAATCCTTGCAGAGGTCCCTGTAACTCTGCTGAGGTTTCTGCCCCGCCTCCGTTAGATACACTCCCATCTCCCTACCTCCGCTGAGGGCTTTTCTCCTCTATCCCATCTCTGCAGAGGTCCCGTACCTCCGCTGAGGTTTCTGCCCCATCTCTGTTAGATGCACTCCCATTCCCCTACCTTCGCTGAGGGCTTTTCTCTTCTATCCCATCTCCGTCGAGGCCTCCAAACCTCCACAAAGGTTTCACTCCACTGATTGTCCCTTAACCGAATTCACCCAAGCCCAACCTCCTTCTTCCATGTTCATTAGTATTTCATTTAACCATTTTTTTCACTTTTTAACATTTATCTCTGGTTCTCCAACAGGTCATCAGACGTCCAGGCCACCCCAGCCTCCACTTTTCCCCATATACCTATATTTCCATACATTTAATTTTTTTATAAAAAATAAAAAAAATTATAGAAAATAATACATAAAAAATAACTTATCAAATAATATAAACATAGATTTAATATACACATACAATATATTTTTACCATCCAGCATCCTCTCTCATTGCCTATTTTGGGTGCCGAAAAGTGGCTGCTGTCCTCTCAAAGATTTTTTGGGGGGCAGATGGAGACCGAGCCGTACGCCGAACTCTTGCCCACACTAGGGTTCAATCCATTAGGGTTTGGAGTTCGCCGTTCTCCCGGCTCACTCCCCAGACAGCACGCCAAATTCGCCAA
Source organism: Enteromius anoplus (assembly GCA_032359395.1). Lineage (NCBI taxonomy): Eukaryota > Metazoa > Chordata > Actinopteri > Cypriniformes > Cyprinidae > Enteromius > Enteromius anoplus. The sequence continues at coordinate 4,432 of JAUMHG010034883.1, forward strand.
TGTTAATTTTAACACGTAGATGCTGGTGTTTAATACTTTGGATTTTACAAGAAATATGCACAGTTATTATAACAATAAACAACATTAACAATAAAATACAGATAATGTTTTCCTATTACCACATAAAAAATATCTGAATCGAGCTCTGCGACGTGGAAGGATTTTTTGTCGACTGCATTTCCACTAAGCAAGATGCGCACAAGTAGGCCTGTTTGCTAGTTTTTAATCCCCAATTAAAATTTTAATATTTTTGATACTCAGATTTGGCATTATAAAAGCATTTGTACAATATAGTAACACATTTACTCAGGTCTCCATTAATAAAAATTCTCACTTTTTGGAGCTGATGTTTGAAACTCATTTGAAGGAGAGCTTGTTGTGGCAGGGGCAGCTGTATCTCGATCTATGAAGGGAAAAAGTGTTTTTTTGGATAAAATACATTTTTATAATGCAAAAATGGTAAAAAAATATTAAAGTGCTGTAATCTGTATGACGAATTTTTATTCAGTTAGGAGGAAAAAAGCCCTTAGTTAGAAGGAAAAAAGGAGTTTTTCCCATAGCATCTTAGCAGACGCCATACTAATTCATGTGTCTCATGGAACCTGGGTTACGGAAGTAACCTATTCGATCTCCATCCCGGACCTACCCCTTTTTACTCGTCCAACATCTGCCTCTCCACGCCTTCTTTGGGGAACTTATTTGACCGCTGGTCTCTTCAGCTCATTTGGGGGCAAGCGGATTTCGAGCCGAACGCCAAGCTCAGCCCTCGCAAGGGATCAAACAACTAGGGCTCGGTGTTCGCCGACCTCCCGGTTTGCCCCCTGTACAGCATGCCAAACACGCTTAAATTGTTTATCATAAGGAAGCATAAACTCGTGAACTGCTGTTGATAAATACATTTCAGGAGGAACGCATACGCATAATTAGCATAATTTGTGCAATATTTCAAATTTGTTTGGATGAAATAAGGACATGAGTGGCTTCTAGTTTCCTGCAGCTTAATTATTCCAAATCTGAAGTGGTGAGTTTTGGTCACCCTAAAGTTAGCCAAACAGCTTTCTGTACATCTAGGTCCCTTAGCCATTAGTATTAGCATTCAAGTACGAAACCTTGGTGTAATCTTTGACTCAGTACTGTTGTTAAAAGAGGCATCTATCAATTGCATATCATTGCCAAATTGAAGATAATTGTTAATTGATTGAATTGCAATGTCATATTTGCTGTAAAATTGATAAAAATAAGTGTTTTGTTATTACAAGTCATTACCAATAAGCTCACAAGGGCATATATTGAATTTTGTTTTATATCACAATATATTATTGATAAAACAATATAAAAAATAATAAAAAATAAAAAATAATTTACTGGTGGGATGTTTGATAAGCAGAATGTGGTTTTAAATGTTAGTACTGACCTGTAGCATTAGTACCTGCATTCAGCCCCTGAGGAGAGAAGAGAGAGCGCATAATTAATAGAGATGAAAACTCAAGTCTAAATTACGTCATTTACTTTAATTAATTAATGCCAACTTCAGATTTGAATTGCACTTAAATCCAGACTTAAGTGACCAACGACAGCAATGTCAAATATCTTTTATCCTGCCATTTTTGTGTGGTGATTTATTACTGAATTCATCAACACAGCGTTATGAATTAATTTAATGTAGGATCTACAGTACTAATATAAACCCATTAATGATATATATATCAAGAACAGCATATGAATAGCACACTACCGTTTAAAATCTGTAAAAATCCGATCCATGCGCTTCGGTAAGACTTTCACACGAATTGTTAGGTACCTTACAGAAACTCAATATTGATATACCTTACAGAAACAAAATATTCTCATTGGTCAAACATGTGACTCGTCTTATAGTAATTGGTCAAACTTCACCGGTGATGAGAAAAGAAACACCACTGATTTTGCTATGTCTTTTCATTTTAAATATAATTTACAGCAGAACAAACAGCCGTTAATAATAAATATGCATCATTTAATATGCGTACATATAATAAAAATACAGAAATAATTTTGTTACGTGACAAAATAACAAATACCATTTGTGTGATGAAAGCTGTAATTTATTACTTATTAATTGATTAAGTTTGGTTTCATTCTTTTTTTCGTGTTTACTTTGCTTTTTTAAACATCTCTATATCAATTACTTTCAGTCATTTACAGAAATGTACATAGGAGTTTATGAAAGAAGATATTTAATACTGTGTGCACTGTGTATATGTAGCAAAGGTGTTTCAAGACACATGTTTGCTTTTAATATGTGTGTGTAAAGCAGTGCATTATTTTGCAAGAGAGTGTGGGGCATTTTGTATTTTGCATGTGTTGGATCTGTGCATAAGGTTTGGGGGGGGGGATCCAATTTTGAAAATGTGTGTAAGTAGTTGAACAAAAATAAAAACCTGATCAAATACACTGTTTTACCACTAGATGGAGACATTGTCTTCTCTGTCTTTGTTAAAACACTCTTGTAAATGAACATGCTTTTATTACAGATTAAATGCTGTCTTATCACAATTATATGTTTTAGGTTATAGTTGAAATTATGTTGTAAATGAGTTCCTGTTTTCATTTAAACAGTTTGCCAACTTCAGAAATAATGATATATAGTGAAGTACAACTCAAAAGAATGTTCAGGGGAAGTACTATATATAAAAAACACAACGAAACATGTATGGAAATTGAGTTCTTCCCCTCTTAGTTTTAGAGTACAATGATGCACTCTTCACAGGTCACAGGTAAATCTTCAAATGAGCAGTGACATCACCAAACCAACTTCCTTGTCACAAACAAAGAGCTTGTTAAATTACTGAGAGAAACTCAGAGAAGGACACTTTTTTAAAAGCTACCTACAATTAAATATTTACTATACTGTTAAATATAAAACCATGACGATATATTACCATCAAGCAGCTTTCCTTCAAAAGCAAAATGGCAAAGCAGGTCCACACAAAGTAGCAAAACGGAACTCATTTGAAAAAAAATAAAAAATGAGTTAAAGGATATTTTTAATATTTCATGTAACTCGGTTGGGATTTTGGCACTTAACGGTCAGGAAGAGCTGCACCCAAAGCACAAAGATGCAATTTCCCATCATACCCCTCCACTCCTTAACACTCACAATGCAGTTTCTATATTGTCCTGCCTGACCTCCACCCAAGGTCAGTACAGTTTTTTTCTTTTTTTTTAAGAAGTCCCTTACAGTAATCAAGGCTGCTGTTGTCGATGCTGCAAAAATACAGTAATATTATCTTCTTCTCTTTTTTTATTAATAAAAAAACAGTAATATTTAGTATATTATAGTTATTTCAGTTTAAAATAATGTTTTTTTATAATAAATTCTATTTTAATTTACTTTAAAAATCTTTAATACTCTAATTTATTTCTGTGATGCATCAGCCATTACTTACATTTACTTTTCATAAATTATTCTAATGTGCTGATTAACTAGATTTACAATTTTTTGGAATTATTAATCTTGGCAACAGTTGAGCTGTCAAATATTTGTTTTCGAAACTTGTGATTTTCTTTTTCAGGATTCTTTGGTTATTAAAAATAGAAAGAGTACAGCATTTGTTTAAAATATAAAACAATGTAAGTTTAACATAGCTTTGGTGAATAAAACTGATTAATTTCTTTCAAAAAAAGAAAGAATAAAAACTGAACCTAAACTTTGAAACATTACTGTATGTTTTTAGAAAATATTTATATTTTAAAGAAATTCAGTTCTTTTAAATTAAATTATGCACAAAAAAAAAAAAAATAACAAAGTAGCACAGGTTCCAAAAAATATTGTTGTACACCGTATATCCACCAAACTGTGTACATTTGTGACAGAGGACATACTGAGTTTAGTTCTTGCATTAAGCCATGTTAAAGGGGTCATATGATGTGATTTCAAGTTTTTCTAAAGTGTTGCAAGCTGTCCGTGCATAGATAAGATCCCTAAAGTTGCAAAGACTTAGGTCTCAAAACCAAAGAGATACCACTTTATTAAATTAAGATTCAACCACGCCTTCCTAAAATGCCTCATTTAAACACGGCCCCACTTCTCTACATCACAGTGTAGGTCAAATTTTTTAACAGCACCGAAATGTTAACGCAAAGAAAGAGAGTGGAGATATTATTCTCGCTGTTGTTGCCAGCGCCATGTTCTGGAGACATTACTGCAGATGATGGGATGTTTACATAGTGTGGCGCAATGCAACACGTTAAAAGAGAGTACTGTATACTGTAAGTCATTATAATCAGTAATTATGTCCTCACTGGATGCAACAAATGTCTCATTTATTAGGGTTTTATTGCTTTTGTAAAATCACATTATGATAAAGGTAGGGGGCATAACATTTCTGTTACGCAATTGAGATATTCTGCCAATCACAATGCACTGAATAACTGGCCAATCAGATCACACCATCAGGTCTCAGGTCCGGCATTGTAGGTGGGGAGAGTGAATGTCCAGGACTCTCCCTATACACTACCACAACTGAGGTAAGACCCTTGAGGAAGGCACCAAACGTATGGGTTATGAATATAACCACGGTTCTTTGAGAGAACGAACACTGCGTCCGAAGACGCTTTGGGAGCGCCTTCATGCGTGATGGCTATGAATCTGTTGTACCAACGTCCAATGAATGGGTGCGACGTCAGGGCAGTGACGTCAGACCTGGAAGAGCCTATAAATAGCACACGGTGCCTGCTCGCGCTAGCTCTCAACTGCTGTGAAGAACCGTGCCGGCAGGGGGCGCAGGAGGTACGGCCTCGAGACGCAGTGTTCGTTCCCTCAAAGAACTGTGGTTATATTCATAACCCATACGTTCTTTTCCGGGAACTCCCACTGTGTCCGAAGACGCTTTGGGAAAGCTATACCAGCGCCGCCATAACTCCAAGGCCCAGCCCTGTGTCTACGTCTGAGCATACACTACTAGGACGAGAGGGCCGTTGCTCCAGGGGTCATCCAAGTATCCAGGCCGTAGAACCGGACACAGCCTTTAACCCCAGCGCTTGAGCTGGAGGAGCTGGAGAGAACTGGAGGAGACATTGCACGCTCTAATGACTCGCGAAGAGGTTCACCTCTCCTCTGACAATAACTCCTTCTCTGAGTCTGCCTCAACACCTTGAGGTGGAGCATGTAATCCCCGGGCCTCAGCCCTTGCCTCAACAAGACATCTGCTTCCTTCATTCAGATGGCCAGGGATACACGCAGCTCTCAGTGAGAGGTGCCAGTTCGCACAGTGGCTAAATCCGCAGAACCCCCTGGGGAATAATATAAGACAACCACTATGTAGTCGGTGCATACTACCACATGGTGATCGTTTGGTCTGGGAAAGGTGTTTACTATTTGAAACACAGCCAGCATCTCCAGGCAATTGCAGTGCCAGATGAGATGGAGGCCAGTCCACGGGCCGCTTGAGGCCGCTCTTAAACCGGTGAGCACATCCTTTCGCCAATTTAGCTGGCAACAGGGAACTCGTAAAACCAGGCCCTGTTTAGAAGCCAAGGGTTTCTTAACATATCTAAGGCTCGCACACATAGTCGGGAGACCTTGATCGTAGAACCTGGATTCCCTTCCAGGGAAACCTCCTTGGTCATGAGCCACTTCTTCAGGGGTCTCGAGTATAGCAGGCTGATAATAACATGACTGCCCTCAGAACCCACAGTCTGTGAGACTGTGACAGTAAGTGACCGGCCTTCTTTCACTCTCTTGACTGATTTGAGAATCGAATCTACTTGAGCAGGGAGCATCTGCGCCTGCATCATGGTCGAATCTCATACCACGCTTACATAAGTGGTCTTCAGACTGGAGAGAGCACACTTTTCTTGGCGTTCAGTCTGAACCCTAGACGCTTTACGTGAGCGAGGAGGAGAACTCGATGTCCGGTCACACCGCTCTAAGACTAAGCTAGTATTAGCTAGTCCGTTATGTAGTTTTGAATGCAAAACGCTTAAGCCGCAATGGAGCTAAGGCTGCATCTAAGTGCTAGGCCAGAGGGAAGAACCCGATATTGATACGCTTTGCCCCTAAAGTGAATCTCAGGAACTTCTAGTGAGAAGGATGAATGGACACATGGAAG
>JAUMHG010034884.1:0-10502 GCA_032359395.1 Enteromius anoplus
TTAAATTACAATTGTAGCCCTAGACAGAAACAATATGATTTTATTAATACAGTGTGATTGATTTTATGGTCTTAAGCCTTCAGAAATCACACTAAATAAAACGTCCAAGTTTTTGTTGAGTAAATTAAATAGGCTGCAGCATTTCTATTACAAAAAGGTGGACAAATAAAAAAAAAAAAATTATAATAAATTAAGTGGATATTTAAATCTTTGGTCAGTATTAAACAAAGATTGGATCGTCCTGTCACAGCAATCATTAGGCCTTTGGTGCCCTATCATGTATTTTTACAGTGTTATTCAATGAAACCATAATTTAGCCATTTACCATATATTGCCCCGTTGTTTTTATATAATACATATTACGTCATGGAAACCGCAATGTTAAGTCATATGCATTGTTGTTGTTGGTGAAATCACCGACAATAAAACACATTAGTCTACTAACATCATTCAAACATGTTTCACAGGGTTATAAACGTATTAGCCTGCCTGAAATTGAAGCACCGGTTTCATCTCATTTTTTTTTCCTTTCTCTGCGCCGAGTTGCGCTGATGTCATTTCCCTGATAGAGCCTAGTTGTCCATCAATTATGATTATTTGTATTCTGCCGCAAACATAGGTGAGAGCGCGCGTGCGCGGATGCGGGAACGCGTGTGCTTATACTGCATAAATAAAATTTTCTTTTTAATAATTAGCATATGTATACTATGTATGTTCATGTTTCGATTTTTATGTTTATTTATACATTTTTAATAATATAGAACGAAAGTTTTTTTTTTTTTTTTGAGAAACTGTGGTGCCCCCCTGGGAGCTGGTGCCCTGAGCAGACTGCGTTCTCTGCGTATAGGGAGCAGCGGCACTGCTAATAATTCTAATATGTATTTAACAATATATAATACAATTATATGTATAATGTAGCCAAATAAAGCTTTGATTATGGTGACTGGAATTTAAAATGCATTTTAAAGGTTTGAATTAAATACATTTCATTTTATTTCTGCGTCAAATAGCTAGTGCAGCCGTTGGATCATCTTTTTCGTTGAGGAATGGATCATTCCCGCATTTTTATTTGCAAATGAAAACACAACAAGCTTATCATCAGGCACGGGCATAAACAGTCTACAATCATAAAGTATAGCACCCTAGGCGGAGGGTGAACCAACTCCAGGGTAAGGCTAAAAACAGCCAAATGTATTAAATCGTTTTTTTAGGCAAGAACCAATCATAGGTGTCTTGTAGGCTAATAAAACACGTTTAATTGGACATTTCAGCAGGACCCGAAATTATAGGCCCATGTGTCCTGTATTTTTGCCGACTGAACCAGCCATAAAAAAAAAATCCGTTTTAAAATAGTAATTAAAAAAATATGCAACTGATGACGTTGGTGCCTCTGTGTCCTGAAGAGCGCGCTTCAGCTTCTGTTGATATCCAATATTTTAACAGCTCACATTTTTGTAGTTCAAACATTTTAACTAACGATGTGACATGCTTGAACTGTTTTATATCTATAGATTTTGTGTGGAATGAGAGACCCAACGTTTCAGTTTCGTTTCAGACTAAAATAATTAGTTTTGGCTTTTTATTTATATAGCTATGACTTCTTACATTTCTTTTCTAAATACTAATAATTTTAAAGGATTTGTTGTGGAGCGGAAGAATTTAAAACAGTGTTTATTATAATTTTTTTCCCCTATAACATGCAGATAGGCTATGAGTCACGTATTTTAACAATGCAACAACCTTTTTAAATAATTAAATAAATTAATGAAATAGATTTGAAAAATAGTGTGTATATATATATTTATAACTGATTGTATAATAGATCAAAATTCTTGCGGTCGGTAAAAGGCAGGGTATGATTTTTCAAAAAATAAGCGGTTAAAATGAACGTCCCTGTACGCGCAATACTGAAAAAACGCCTAAAGTGCAATGTGAGCAATCTTAATGTCATAATCAACATTGTCTATTCATTTTCACTTTGTTGGCAACAGACGTAATAGATTTTATTTGTTTGAGCAGGGGCATTTTTTGTCCAATTTAGTGGAATTTTTCTCCCAAGTCCCCTTGGCCCCTTAGCCTTACACACCATCCGCCTATGTACTGTATAGCACTAACTATACAAAACGTTATAGGTATACACCTATAGCTACTCCGGAAATAAATATATGAAATAAATATAAAAAATATAGCCCTAACAAGTTAATATAATAGAAGATTATACAAATAGTATAGAATATACAAATAGTTAATACAATTTTTAATGTAATAAAAATTAATTTCTGATAATCCCGGGTTGCTATGGTCACGCAGGTTTGTTTATGCAATAATACTCAATACTCAAAAAAAATACTAAAAAAATACTCAATAAAATCGAAAAAACGATCTCTTGGCCACGACATAATATCACGTTCCCACGAGTTAATAAGTCGTGGCCACAACATAATATCACGTTCCCACAAATTAATAAGTCGTGGCCACGACAAAACTAAGTGAACCAAAGACGTCCCCTCCCGGTCACCGTAAATCAGAGCATTATGTCTGACAATCATTCCCTCACAGTTCTGTTGATGCCAGATTCATCAGTGTTTACTCACTGAACTGATTGCAGTGGCTTCTTACACTGAAATAGTAATGGAATTTCTTTCTTTATGAGAAATAAAACAATGATTGAATTTAGGTGGACATTTACCTAAAATCTACAGCAGACTTTTTTTTCACAGCAATGAAACAGCTGTTTATTGTGTGTGCAGCTTGTAAATTACGGTTATTCATGTAAAGACTACACTGTAAAAAAATGGCAGCTGTGGTTTCAGCCCTTTACCGTAATTTTACGGTTTCAACAATGCTGTAATTTCACAGTAAAGTACTGCAGCTGTGGTTACAACCCTTTACTGTAATTTTACGGTTTCAACAATGCTGTAATTTTACAGTAAAACACTGGCAGCTGTTGTTCCAGCCATTTACCGTAATTCTACTGTTTAAAATTTTACAGCTCTGCTTTAATTTCACTATACTGGCAGTTAAGGTTCCAGCTAATTTTTAAAAAAGTTTTAATATAAATCCTGTTTTCTATTTACTCTATTGTCCGATATCTATTAACATCCCTATATGTATTAATGTTTTAATGATTTAATGATTTACTTTTTATCCCAAACTGTATCAAAAAGAGTAGCAGTGGGGCTGGTGTTGAGTTCTGAAGAAAGGCTAGAAATGCTCCTGGTATTGTGTTTCTCTGATTCATGTGTTCGGGTTTTTGTACAGAGCCATGGTTTGTTTAGTCACTGTGACTCTCTCACACAGTAAAACACAGATATTGAAATCCTGCAGGAGATGAAGAAGGATTTGTGAGGTTCCACAACCATAGATGGAGGCTGATGGAGCTCAAAACAGAACACCAACTGAAAATAACATTTGAAAAATGTGTTATTATGTCACAAAATTTGATAACAATTATGAAGCTTATTTCAATGTTGAGTTAAATGAAGCATTAGTGAAGCTCTCAGGAGATCGTGTAAGTTTAGTTTTGCCTGCCGTGTCTCCAAGTCTCCAACTGCACCGCATCAAACTTCAAGCGAACATTGACTAGCTTCTCCTTCAGCCACCACCCAATCATCGACTCCCAAGACTTCCACGACAACAGACTTCCAGCCAATCAGCAACTTCGGGAAACCCCCTTTCTGCAAGGAGGACCACATACGTAATCCTGTAGCACGAAGGCAACGCAAGTACAAACCTCCAGATTCAGGCTGAACAGGTGAAACTGATATACATTTAACCACATTAACAAACTCAATGCAAGAGTTAATTAAGTGACTGATGGAAGTTGATGCAATTGCACATATTGCTGTAAACTTGGGATTTCACATTTTCAATCTCTTAACCTAGTTTCTCTCTTCCTGCAACTTGTACGAATGTGTGAATGCATGTCTTTATGCGTTAGTTTAGGTTGTATGTAGGTTTGCATTGCACTATCTGCATTTGTTTACCGAGTGGCCATCTTCCCTGTTTGCTTCAGCCTTTCACAAAAGAGCAAAGTTAAAAGAGTACTTACGGTGTGGTATGTCTTTTTGCTAGATGCTCCTTTCGAGGATGTCCTACCGCCCGTGTGTTGTTGGATGTGGCCGTTACCTGGCCTGTGGTGACGCTGTATCATCTGTACAAGCTATGGCGTTGTTGCAGGTCCATCAGGCCAAGGCATTGAAGGCTCTGCACGAGGGTGGCCGAGACTCAGAAGTTCTTTCAGGGCGACGGACCTCGCGCTGCCACAAAGGTTACAGCGTGTGCCCTGGGTCATACGATGTCTACCATGGTAGTCCAGCAGCCCCATCTGTGGCTGTGTCTTGCTGACATGCGTGATGCAGACAAGATTAAATTCTTGAATGCTCCTGTGTCACAGACCGGCCTCTTCGGCGACGCGGTGGAGACGTTTGCCCAGCAGTTCTCCGCTGCCCAGAAGCAGACTGAGGCAATCCGTCACATTTTGCCTCGGTGTTCAGCTGCTGCCTCCACCCGGATGCCGCATGCACCGCCTCAGACTGCTCGTAGCCGAGGGCATCCCCCTGCAGCCCCACCCAGCCTGTCCAGCCCGCTGAAAAACCCGGTGGAAAGAGGAAGTGTAAGTGGCCCTAGGACAGGGCGACCCAGGGATGGAAAAAGTAGCTCTGCAGGTAGATGGTAACACCACTCCCTCCTCCGGAGGAGGGCCGGATGGAGATCTCTTCGTCTGTTCACAGACAGCCGCTAGCCTCCGGGCTAGTGGTACCCAAAACCTCGAAAAAAGAGCAAATTTCTTCCTCCCTGGGTCCCCTGAGGGGACTAGGTGCTGTGGACAAGCCTGTGAAAGAGCTTTTGTTACACACTCACTCTCCTCTCATTTCAGGCAGCAGCCAGAGTGCAGGGAGCACGAACCAACGGACTTCCAGCCTCGCTACTGCCGGGACACAGGTAACTTGCACACACATGCACAACACACACATGCAGGCCTCCCTCCGAACCGGCTCAGAGACGGTCGGATGGGACCCCTGCGTCCCCCCTCGCTGCCCCACCATCGGCACCCCGGTGGTCCTGATGATGCCTCTTGCTCGGTTCTTGGAAGCCTGGATAGGGCTCAGAACGTCTCGGTGGCTCATCCGCACCTTTCGGCTCGGTTATGCGATTCAGTTCGCCCGGCAACCTCCCAGGTTCAGGGGTGTTCGCTTTATGACGGTGAATGCAGACAATGCCCCTGTCCTGCGTGCAGAAATTGCTACTCTTCTGATGAAGAGAGCAATAGAGCCAGTCCCTCCAACTGATATGAGGGTTTTACAGCTGTACTTCATAGTGCCCAAGAAAGGTGGTGGGTTACGACCGATCCTGGATCAGCGAGTCTTGAATCGAGCTCTTCACCAGCTTCCGTTCAAGATGTTGACGCTGAAACGCATTTTCGAATGCATTTGTCCCCAGGATTGGTTTGCAGCAATCGACCTGAAGGACGCATACTTTCCTGTCTCAATCCTTCCGCGGCACAGGCCATTCCACAGGTTTGCGTTCGAAGGTCAGGCGTATCAGTATCGGGTCCTTCCCTTCGAGCTCTCCCTGTCGCCCCATGTGTTCACCAAAGTGGCTGAGGCAGCCCTGACTCCTCTCAAGAAGAAAGGGGTTCGTATACTCAACTACCTCTACGACTGGCTGATACTAGCACAGTCCAGAGCTCAGTTGTGCGAACACAGGGACCTGGTGTTACAACACCTCAGCCTGTTGGGACTTCGGGTCAACCGAGAGAAGAGAAAACTTTGTTCAGTGCAGAGGATCTCTTTTCTCGGGCTGGAGCTGGACTCGGTCGCACAAACAGCATGACTCACAGAAGAGTGTGCTTTGCTGACCTGCTTAAATAGGTTCAGGAACAGGAAGGTGGTCCCACTGAAACAATTTCAGAGGCTCCTGGGGCATATGGCATCAGCTTTGGTGGTAGTCCCGTTAGGACTGCTCCATATGAGACTGCTTCAGCACTGGCTTCACGATCGAGTCCCGAGGTGGTCGTGGAAGAGCGGCTCGCTGCGGGTTCAAGTGGCTCCGGTCTGTCGCTTAACCTTTTCCCCATGGTCAGATCTAAAGTTTCTTCGGGCAGGAGTGCCCCTGGAACAGATCTCCAGACATGCTGTGGTATTAACGGATGCCTCCACCACCAGGTGGGGCGCCATGTACAATCACGTACTGATCATCAGGATCCTTAGGGGAGCTAGGCATTGGCCTCCATCAAGAGGGTAGGGGACCTGCAGGCATTTTTGTTCGACAAGTGCCTCGAGTTCGGGTCAGAGGATTCCCAGGTAACACTGAGGCCACGGCCCGGCTACGTGCCCAAGGTTCCTACCACTCCCTTCAGAGATCAGGTGGCGAACCTCCAAGCGCTGCCCTCGGAGGAGGCAGACCCAACCTTACTGTTCCTGTGTCCTGTCCGTGCACTAAGATGTTACGTAGACCGTACACAGAGCTTCAGGACCTCAGACCAGCTCTTCGTTTGTCATGGAGGCCGGCAGAAGGGAAATGGCGTCTCTAAGCAGAGGATGGCCCACTGGATAGTGGATGCCATCACCCTGACTTACCAGGCTCAGGGTGTGCCCTGTCCCCTCAGTGTACGCGCTCACTCAACTAGAAGTGTAGCGTCGTCCTGGGGGTTGGCTCGTGGTGCCTCGCTTGTTGACATTTGTAGAGCTGCGGGTTGAGTGACCCCTAACACGTTCGCTAGATTTTATAGCCTTCGTGTAGAACCAGTTTCTTCCCGTGTTCTCACCTCTAACAGAGCTGAAGAGCCGGAGTAGGACCTGTTAGGTCAGCTTTGTATCCTTCTCCAGTAATCCTTTATTAAGTAGAAACTGTGAGTCCTCCGATCCCCTTGGCAGTCGGATGTAGCAGAGCATCTGGCACCAGGCCCTTTAGGCAATGTATCCTTGAGAACCGCTAGAGGGCTAGGGAGCCCCTAAATGTAACCCAGAGCTTCTCAGGTGGTATAGGTAAGAATAACCTTCCCCTGTTCTGAGAGAACAATCTCATCCTATATTCCTAATGCATTGAATCCATTTATAATATATGTGAGATTTGTCTTACTCTTCCAAGAGAAATGACTTCTGCACGTCCTACTCGGACGTCCCATTGTCCAGTTACTTATAGTGCGGTACTGGTCCATGTGCAGAGTCTACCTTTCTACAGACCAAACACAGGGGGTTGGTGACTCTCACATGGGGCTGGAAGGGACAGTCTGTAAGGCGCTTTGGTAAGGATTCCTATTTGTCGGTCACCGACGTGACATCGAAGTGACCGACTGAAAGGGAACGTCTCGGTTACGTATTGTAACCCTCGTTCCCTGAAGAAGGGGCTAGGGGCCGTAACACCAGCTCGGCTCCTCAGCGAAGACCTACTGAACACTAGATCGGCTGACCTACTTATACTCGCAAGGCGATTGGGTTCAGTTGATCCTAATCAGCGTATGCCAATGAAAAGCATTGGCGTGTTTGCATACACGCAGAGTTGATTTGGCATCTCGAAGCGAGATTCCTATTGGTCGGTCACCGACGTGACGTCTCCGTTCCAGCCTCGGTGTTCTTCTTTAGGGAACGAGGTTTACAATACGTAACCGAGACGTTATTTCACAGAGTTGGTCATCAGTGTCAAAACAACTCCATAGAGATGTAATTAGACTCTGCCCCGCCGCGTCACTGCCACTGCTGAAATCACACGCCACCATTATCTTCCAGTGCGTTTGAAAGGTAAAGTACATTAAATCATTCTTAATCATTTATAATTTGGTGCTAATTCAATAGCAGAACTTACAGTATTACGTGCTGTGTAGCGAACGCACACACAGCCTTTTATAAATGCATATTGTGGTCCTGGTTTTAGTTAATATTGCTCGTTTCGATCAAGTTAAAGCAAGGAATCAAAAGACATTTTAAGACTTTTTAGTACCATTTTCAAAAAAAAAATTAAGACCAAATTGAAAGTCTCGTAAAAGTAAAGTACAAAACTATGAGGATATTTTAAATGATAATTTTATTTTACTGATTGTTCTTGGGAATATTCAACAGAAAACACTATTCCAGAAGAATAAATTAATTTCTATTCCATGACATTGTCAAGGCACTCACACACTTTGAATCCAATGTAACAATGTGAATGCACAAACTTTTGAAATGTAAGCTCATTTATGCTGCTTGAAGCACTTGACAATACTCTCACTCATACATCTCACTCACTGCACAGTACTACACAATACACTTACTTTCTCACTTACACACAATACAATCCTCACTCATTCCCTCTCACATTATGCCATTTTTCTAAGTTCTGCTGTTTTACGGGGCCAGACCGAATGCTGCTAATCAGCTTTTATCTTTCCCACAAGTAAATGACTGAGCAAGCACTGAGTCAGGAAACATTGCCTTAAAGATGTCGTCAATTCCGTCATTTGACCTGTTCATTGGTGGCTCGTGTAATTATGAGTCTTGAAAAAGTCTATCAATAAAGTATCTGAAAAAAATCTACTCTGAACAATATGTTAAATTAAATGATCGAGCGCAGGAATGAACGCGAGTGCTTGAGCTTGCGGCTCCCATTTCTTCGCTTGTAACATTAGATCTGTTTTCCTCTCGCGTATGTGATTTACCGCGCGCGCCAGCATGAGTGTTGCACTCGCGTATTATTGCCATAGATTTGCCGCCATACATATTTCCGTGCCTTGTCTCGAGACTACGGTGACTAAATCATATAATCAAGAGAAATCCAGCGCTGCGTTCAGGGTTGCCAGATCTGACTGACAGGTTCAAGCCCAAACACAATGTAAAACATGCCCAAATTGCTAAATCTGGCAACACTGACCGGTGTCAAGCAAGCGTGTGTCTAGCAACAGAACAGATTTAGAACCTGCGCGGGAGATTCTCCTCAAAACAATAAACTTTTCCTTTTCAAAGTGTAAAATAACATTTTAATGATGAAGAAATGACCACTAAAATTATGATACAAAAATTAAGACCCTTGGATTTAGATTTAAGACATTTCAAGGCCTTATTTTAGGACAACGGAATTTAAGACTTTTTAAGGATCCGCAGCCACCCTGAAATCGGATGAAAATTTTATTTTAAAAAGTCTTGTTTGTTGCCAGGACTATTGTTGACAACGTGATTAACCAAGCTAGCATTAACACCTAACATTTTGCAGCTAACATTAGCTAGTTAGCTACTGAAGCTGTCTTGAACTTTTATAAAGGGACGGTTTTACAAGCTTAAAGCAAAGGTTATAAAGAGAGAGAGAGCAGTAAAAAAATAATCTGATGTGGTTAATTAATCTTTAAGACCTTTTTATGCAATTTTCACCTTGCAGACATGACAGTAAACTGCACACTCCTTTTTTTCCATTGCTTTATATGAAACATTTATTTATCTTTTTCTTAATAAAAAGTGTGTGGTTAAATAACGTTAATTTGCACTGGAGATAAATTATGGTGCAGTTTACAGGAGTAACATGAAGCTGCAGACCCGGAGACCCAACCGCACTCTCAGACCTGCATGCTCAGATGCTCAGAGCTGCACTTCCAGACCTGATGCTTTTTCAGACAGTGCCACCTGCTGTTTGGATGATTACCTATCCTGAATTAAATTGCTGATAGATTGCAACTTAAACTTTGTTTCTACTATAAAATATGACGCCATGACTGAATGCGTAATTATATTGTAACGGTGGGTAAAAGACAGACAAAAGACTGTTTGCGTATCCTCGGTTTTATTTAGAGCAAAGAGCAACTGTTTACAGACCTGAAAGCCGAACTAACAGCCTCTCACTTCTGGGTTTTCCAGAACTCCCCCGCATTAACTCTATCCTTGTTGGTGCTACACAATAACAATTTCCCCATAATTATAAAGTCTCTGCTCTACAATATAAAATATTACACATAGGTTATGATTTAATGCATTAAGTCTGGTTTATTTTTATTAATTGTATTTGTAAATAGAAATTGTTCAGTTACTTAAATATTTTCATGGTCATTTAGTTTTCCTAATTATTAAGGATTTATCACATCTTTTAGTATTGAGCTAGGGGATGAACATCCCCTATATTTACATACAAAATCATAGTGCTTTGGGTCATTTTCTCACACCACTTCACACTTTTCTCAGTGTCACTTTCAGACCTTTCAGAAATCATTCTAATATGCTGATTTATTACTAACAGTGTTGGAAACAGTTGAACTGCTTAATATTTTTTTTTAGGATTCTTCGATCATTAAAATATTAGTTTTTTTTACAATCGTTTTTGCACTAATAACAGAACCGTAATGTCATTTTTCAAAACTCTAGACAAATAATTCACAACCAATGATCAAAAATGTACATTTTTCAAACCACTTAACACATTTTTCAAATGCTTGGATACAATACACATAAGCCAAACATAATGTGTTCATTGAACTTAAATCACCTGTTCAAAATGACACAACTTAACATCAAAGTATTACTATTTCAAAATGCAACTCA
>JAUMHG010034885.1:0-10502 GCA_032359395.1 Enteromius anoplus
AATCTCTGGGTTGATCAACTCAGAGTTCAAGTTTAAACTCCGAGTTGTTTGAACCTCCTTTGAGAAACAGGCCCCAGTAAATGTATACACACACACACATATATAAACATCTACAGATATATATTTATAAAACAGATGTTTGAATAGATTAATAATATTGTCTAAACATTCTTAGACTCGTAGCATTCATCTTGCAATATTATCATTCAGTATTGTTTTATGGTCTACTATATGGAGCTTAGAAACAGCATCGCGTCCAAAGACATTTAGATGTCATATTCAAAACGTTTCACTCAATTTTAAACATTTCAGTCAGGAATTTTAGTTCGGGGAAAGCAAAACAATCAAATTTGTTCACATTTAAGCAACAATAACAAGCAAACTAATACAAGAAATAAGCATTTCTCACTCATTACGACGATCACTTCGTGACTTGCACACGTCTGCATGCTTCTTGTCTGATGTAACGTTGATCCGAAGTTTATTCCTCTGAGCTTGTCTTCTTGAGTTATTTATTTATCACAACATGTCTTTTTCTGAGGTGAATTCGGTCTTATTCCTCTCAGCATGAAGCGTACAGTATCCTGGATGAACTTCAGGTAAACTCGCTGCTTTGTTTGTGCTGATGTGGGTGTTTACATGCTGATAACGTGACATGATATATGACATGAATGCCATGATAACATCTAAGGTTACGTAGGTAACCCAAGTTCCCTGAAGTAGGGAATGGAGACGATTGGTCTCTCATGCGAGTTCCCATATGTAACATATGGGAACTCGCATGAGAGACCAATCGGCTTCGAGTCTTTGAGAAAAGGCCAATAAATATTGGCGTGCATTTAATACAGCCAGGTGCACTTTATCACATCGTGAGTATAAGAGGGCATTGCTGGAATACACTTGCAGGTTGTCGCTGAGGAGCCGAGTCGTCGTCAGCCCGACCCAGGGTCGTGGCAAAGGAGATGTAACGTCTCCGTTCCCTCCTTCAGGGAACGTGAGTTACCTACGTAACCTACGTTCCTCTTCAGTCGAGTCACTCCGACATTACATATGGAAACAGACCCGTAGGAAGGCCACGACCCTGTGGCCGCGTTGCACAGAGACCCCGGTGCCGACAGGCAAGCGTCTAAGCAGGAGAGTCTGCACGTAACCTTCTCAACGCCCTGGGGGCCAAATAAGGACCCCGCAGGGATGACAGATGTACTGAAGCATGGTTTGAGGGCTTGGGTTGAAGTATAAACGTTTTTTCATGTGAATTAAAGGAAAACACTATATCAATAAATTATGGATAGAAGTGAAGGGAAACACAGCCTTCTGGCTGACTGTGGAACATAAGGAATTTCTGAGCCACAACCTACTGGTCGAAGGAGACCCAGAGGAACACAGCCGGAGCTACTCTGCTTTAGGTCCGACTGCGTTTAAAACACGGGAGGACACAGCCTCTTTGCGGAGATCGTAGAACCTGGCGAAGGTGTTAGGTGTCGCCCAGCCCACAGCTCTACAGATATCTGCTAAAGAGCCGCCGTGAGCCAAAGCATAGGTGTGGGCTCTCACTGCTCTCCCTGGTATAGATAAGACAGGGAGATGGCTTCAACCACCCAATGGGCCAACCTCTGTTTAGAGACATCATTCCCTTTCTGCTGACCTCCAAAGCATATAAAGAGCTGCTGAAAGCGTTTGAAGCTCCGAGTGTGATCAACGTAGAGGCCCAGTGTACGTACTGGACACAACAACTCTAAGGCCGGGTCTGCCTCCTCCTGGGGCAGAGCTTGCAGGTTCCCTACCTGATCTCTGAAGGGAGTGGTGGGAACCTTGGGACCGAATTCTAGGCACTTTTTGTCAACAGATAAGGCTTAAGGGTCCCTACCCTCTTGATGGAGGCCAAAGCAATCAGGAGGGCTGTCTTTAGTGACAGGTATTTTATCTCGACTGATGTTAGAGGCTCAAAACGAGCTTGCGGCAGGCCGGTTAGGGTGACGGCAAGGTCCCAAGAGGGCACCAAGGGCGGTCTAAGGGGATTATCCCAACGCGCACCTCTGAGGAACCTAACGATGAGTTGCTGCTTACCTAGGGATTCAACCTCCAGCAACATACACCTTTATAGTTAAAGGGGACAGCCTGCGCTCCAACTTTTCCTGCAGGAAGGAAAGCACAACTGCAACCGGGTATCTCTGTGGGTCCTCGTTGCGAGAGGAGGACCAGTCAATGAACAGACCCCATCTCAGAGCATAGGCCTGCCTTGTAGAGGGGGCCCTAGACTGTGAGATGGTCTTAATCACGGCTGCTGAAAGGCCGGAGAGGTCTGCCACATCTCGTCTAGGAGCCAAACGTGCAAGTTCCAAAGATCGGGGCGTGGGTGCCAAATCATGCCCATCCCCTGAGAGAGAAGGTGTCTCCTCAAGGGGATTTTCCAAGGCTGCCGCGAGGAGCACTAGGTCTGCAAACCATGTCCGGGAGGGCCAGTATGGAGTACCAACAGGACTTGTTCCTCGTTCTCCCCGATCTTGCACAGGGTCTGTGCAAGGAGGCTCACTGGGGAAAAAGGTGTACTTGGGCCCCGGAGGCCAGCTGTGAGCCAGTGTGTCCCTGCCGAGGGGTGCCTCGTCAAGGGAGTAAAACAACTGGCAATGGGAGGTCTCAGGGGAGGCAAAGAGGTCTATATCTGCCTCGCCAAAGTTGCTCCAAATCAGCTGGACTACCTGGGGGTGGAGTCGCCATTCTCCAGGGTGGATGGACTGTCGTGAAAGCTGGTCGGCTGCACGATTCAGTATCCCTGGAATGTGAACAGTGCGCAGCGATTTCAGCCGCGTCTGACTCCGCAGGAACAGATGGTGGGAGAGTTGTGTCATGGGGCAGGAGCGTAAACCACCTTGTTTGTTGATGTATGCTACGGCTGAAGTGTTGTCCGTGCGGAACAACACGTGCCTGTGACGCAGCATCGGTCGGAAGCGAGGCAGGGCCAGAAACACGGCTTACAACTCGAGGCAATTAATGTGCCAAAGCAGTCGAGTGCCTGTCCAGGGACCCGAGGCTGCTTGCTCATTGCATACAGCACCCCATCCCATGGTGGAGGCATCCGTGTACACCACAACATGCCTGGTGGCTTGACTCAGGGGCACTCCAGCCCTCAGGAAGGTCAGGTCTGACCACGGACTGAACAGGCAGCGACATTCCGGGGGAAACGCCAATCCGAAGTGTGCCACGGTGCCATGCCCATCTCGGAACTTGATCGTGTAACCAACGTTGAAGCAGTCTCATATGAAGCAAGCCCAGCGGCGTTACTGCGGCTGTGACTGCCATATGCCCCAGGAGCCTCTGAAAAGGTTTGAGAGGGACCACAGTTTTGTGTGTGAATGATTCCAGACATGTCAGCATGGCTTGCGAAGTCTCCCCCGTGAGTCAGACAGTCATTTCGATCGAGTCTAGCTCCATACCGAGATAAGAGATCCTCTGCACTGGAAAGAGTTTGCTCTTCTCTCGGTTGACCTGAAGTCCCAGATGGCTGAGGTGCCAAAGCACCATGTCCCTGTGCTCACACAACAGTACTCGCGAGTGCGCTATTATCAGCCAGTCGTCGAGGTAGTTGAGGATGCGGATTCCAATCTGCCATAAGTGAGACAGGTATCCCTCCGCGAGCTTCATAAAGACTCGGGGAGACAGGGCGGGCCAAACAGGAGAACCTTCAGGATGATGGTTGCGAACCAATCCTGGTGCCGAATGCATGTTAGTATGCTCTTCGATTTGAGCATCTTGAACGACAGCCTAAGAAGGGATCAGTTCAGAGCTCAAAGATCCAGGATGGGTCTCAGCCCACCGTGCTTTTTTTGGCACAATGAAGTAGGGCTGTAAAACCCTGACCTCATCTCAGCTGGAGGAACAGGCTCGATTGTGTCCTTCGCCAGCATCTGTGTCCGAGCGGACAGTGGTCTAAAGAATGCGTCTGTACCTGGGTGGGCGCCTGGCGAACTGAATCGGTTCCCACGCTGGTGGTCTAGGGCTCCAGGTCCGCATCTGAGGAGGGAAAAGACATTTGGTTAGATTGGGACCTCGGGGCACTGGGCCCAGAGGGAGAGAAATTTGCTCTTTTTGTGAAAAGTTGGGTATCTTTTGAGTACAGTTGAGTACACAGGTACCGCTCCCGGTCCTCCTCCGGGAGTGGGGGCGCAGATGGTGTCGTCCCCCGAATAGTAACTCTCATCACCTCTGGGCTGCCCATCTGGGTGCTTCTTCTTATAGCAGGTGTTCTTGGCTGGGCCCTGAGGAGCGGGCGGGGTCCCTCGCCCACGGCCAGCGCGACGTCGTGCAGCCAGCCTAGCATTGTGTGCTTCGGCCGGGAGCAGAGCAGGAGGTCTGGGTGGCATGGAGGGACTCGGAGCAGGAGCTGTGAACTCCCTCCAAGGCAGGATGTGACTGATCGCCTCAGTCTGCTGGTGAACTCCCAAGTAACTCTGGGCAAAGTTCTCAACAGTGTCGCCAAAAAGGCCAACCTGAGAGATGGTAGCGTCGAGAAAGAAAACTTTGTCGGCGTCAGCCATCTGTGCCAGGTTAGGCCATAGGTGGCGCTCCTGAGCCACTACCATGGACATCACTTGGTCAAGGGCACGTGCAGTAACTTTCCTCGCCCACAAGGCAAAGTCAGTCACTGCATTGAGCTGCCCTTGGTCAGATCCACCCTCGTGCAGATGTTTGAGTGCTTTGGCCTGGTACACTTGCAGTGTGGCCATCGCATGCAAGGAGGTGGCAGCCGCTCTACCCACGAGAGCGGACGAGGTCTTACATGCCTTGGACGGGAGCCGTGGTGGGCAGAGATGCACCGCCACAGCGCGCTCAACTTGGGGGATCGCTACGTACCCCCTGGCTGCACCCCCATCGAGGGGAGAGGATCTGGGGGCCTGGCGTGACGAGTACGGGGCTCGCCACAATCTGGTCAGCTCCTCCTATCTCCGGGAAGAAGGGCACTTGGGGGGGACCGTGACGGGGCCGTGGGCCGAGAACCCTGATACCAATCGTCCAGCCAAGACAGGTCAGAAGCCCCCGTGCACCTCCAACCTGATTGCCTCAGCAGCTCGGAGGAGCATAGCCGAGTGTTTAGCGTCCACCTGGGATGGAGCAGCGACCGCGGACGGCCTCTGTCCCGCACCGGCGTGCGCTTCGCCACCCGACTCTCCCTCTGATGCTGCAAAGGACATCTCAACCTCTTCGGGTGCACCAAACGAGGCACTGGGCCCGGTGGTATTCAGGCGAGCGGTCTGCTTGGAAAGCACTTGCACACTCGAACAACAATGCTGCATTCGACGAGGCTCCGAATCAAAAAGCTGCAAGTGCATTCCAGCCATGCCCTCTCATACTCACGCTGTGATAAGGTGCACCTGGCAGTAATTAAATGCATGCCAATATTCATTGGCCTTTTCTCAAAGACTTGAAGGCGATTGGTCTCTCATGCAGGTTCCCATATGTAACTCGACTGAAGGGGAACTGGATATATCAACATTTGCTAACAAAAGCCCTAAAGTAAAAGATATTTAAAAGACATTGCTTTTTGCGATGCTAGAATTTTGATTAAAATCATATAATATTTAAAATATATAAATCATTGACCTTAGTGTTGTGCACCACCTTTTGATCTTTGCTTTCTGTTTACAATATATACCAGGCAGATTCCTCTAGTTTCCTCAACCACTGTGGATTGAAATATGCACATCAAAAGAAGACTTCAATTTGTAAATTGTTTTACTTGTAGAAATATTTTTAATATTCTTACCAAAAGTTAAAAGGTAATGAAGTTAATAAATGTAGTTAGATATGGCCACAAAAGTACTAAGGAACAGTTGTAATGCACAGCATGTTAGGAATGAGTAAGAAGAGGATGAAGGTGTAGATCCTGTAAATTCTGCACCTTGTTACAAGTATGGTAGAACCATGACCTCTACCACAAAATACTACTTTGTAAGTAATCTTCCTGATTTGTCTCAATTCCCTAGCACATCCAAAAGTGTAGAAAAACTTGATGATGCAACAGAAACAATGCCCTCCCTCTTTTCTGTAACTTTAGATACAGTTGCTCCTTTTTACGAAAGAAAGGTAAAAGAAAATAGTTTGACTCCGTGGAATACTGAGCACACTTGCACCCTAAAGAGAGCAGCCCAGAAAACGGAGATTAAACAGTAAAAATTACAGATTGTAGCAAAGCACTGAACATTATCAAGTATATCAATAGAGTGATTGTAATGTATAATGACGAGATAAAACTTCATTTATCAAATGCAGAGACGGTCTCTTTGGTCAAGACGATGATAATTACTAGAAATCAGGTGTCCCCAACTAAGCAAGCCAGAGGCGTCAGCGTCAAGGAACCAAAACCCCATCCATGAGAGAATGGTATAAAAAACCTTGGGAGAACCAGGCTAAGTTGGGTCCAGTTCTCCTCTGGCCGGACGCCCAGCACCTAATTTCCAGTTCAATTTTAAACACATGTTAGATTGTGTAAGTACTTATAGAGTGTGTGCGTGTGTGCATTGGGGCGTGGGCATTTCCAACGAACGCCATTCTCAGGACAGTCCGCCAGGAAACGTAGCGGCGCTGGGATGTTCACTAATGAGCTCTCCCGAGGGAAACACAGCTTCACCCGAGGGTGGGCTGTGTCGAAACATCATCCCTCAAATATCATCAGAGACCAGCCTCGAGAGACTGTTTCCCTTAGTAGACTTTTTGGCAGCGTGGAAACTACTGCCAAATGTGTCTCAATGGGTCCTGCAGACTGTAGAAAACGGATACAGAATCCAGTTTGGTCACCCGCCGCCACAATTTGCAGGGGTCAATCATACGATAGTTAGTTCAGAGCAGGCTCTGGTGATGGAAGAAGAAGTCAAAACTCTTTTGAGGAAGGAAGCCATCGAATTGGTTCCTCCTCACAATATCGAGTGCGGGTTCTACAGCTGCTACTTCATAGATCCCAAAAAGGATGGAAGGTTGAGGCCCATCTTAGATCTCAGAATATTGAACCACTCAGTTGTAGCACGAATTCGGTCCGAGGACTGGCTCATCATAATAGATCTAAAAGATGCATACTTTCATGTATCGATCCATCCGTCACACAGGAAGTTCCTGAGGTTTGCTTTCAGGGGCAAAGCATACCAATATTGGGTTCTACCCTTCGGCCTTGCACACTCACCCCGTACGTTTACAAAATGTGTGGATGCAGCTCTGGCTCCACTCCGACTCCAGGGCATCCGCATGTTAAATTATATCGACGACTGGCTAATACTAGCATGATTGCCAGAAGAAGCGAGCAGACATCGAGATGTCGTTCTCGCTCATGTGAAACGATTAGGGTTGAGACTAAACGCAAAAAAAAGTGTACTTTCTCCAGCTCAGAAAAACCAATTATCTAGGCGTGCTGTGGGACTCGACCACGATGCGGGCTCATATGACAGCTGCTCGAGTAGAATCGATCCTCACCACTGTCGCGAGAGTAAAAGAAGGCCGGTCACTTACTGTCAAGCAGTTTCAGAAGCTGCTGGGCCTGATGGCAGCTGCGTCCAATGTCATACCTATTGGCCTGCTGTACATGAGACCCCTAAAGTGGTGACTCAGGAACAAAGGCACATCCCTGAGGGGAAATCCCCTTCGCATGGCCGTACGTGCCTTAGACATGTGGAGGAAACCTTCATTACTAAATCAGGGCCCAGTGCTGGGAGATCCTGCTAGCTGTATATCGCTAGCGACGAGTGGTAGCTCAGACCGAGGTCTGTGCAGAGGCCGCCATCTACGTTGGCCCATCAACTGTCTAGAAATGTTAGCAGTTTTCCGAGCACTTAAACACTTCTTCACTGACGTAAAAGAACATGTGTTGGTGCGCACCGACAACACTTCTGTTGTCTCTTACATTAACCACCAAGGAGGTCTGCGGCCGCGCCCCTTGTACAAGCTGGCACACCAGATCCTTGTGTGGGCCCGGGAGAGGTCCCTCTCACTGAGAGCCACCTATATTCCCGGCCATCTAAATGTAGGAGCAGACATCCTGTCGAGACAGGGGCCGAGGCCCGGGGAATGGATGCTTCACACAGAATTGGTGGAGCAGATTTGGAGAAAATACCACAGGGCAGAAGTGGACCTCTTCGCAACTCTAGAGAATGCGCAATGTCCCCTTTGCTACTCTCTAGTTCATCCAGCTCCTCTGGGACTGGATGCCATCCTACAGACATGGCCGAGACTTCCTCTGTACGCATTTCCCCCAATCACTCTGCTCCCTGGAGTTCTCCTGGCGAGATTCAGCCTACTGCTAGTTGCACCGTTCTGGCCAGGCCGAGTGTGGTTCTCGGACCTGATAGATCTCTTAGACAGCCTGTCATGGGTCATTCCTGTCAGGAGTGATCTTCTCTCGCAAGCAGGGGGCACAATAGTTCACCCCCGTCTGGAGTTGTGGAGTCTGAGAGTGTGGCCTCTGAGGGGGCGCAACTCATAGCCACGGGTCTCTCAGCCAAGATGGTAGAGACCCTCCTCCAATCCAGAGCTCCATCTACGAGAAGGCTGTATGGCCTTCAATGGAAATTATTCACTTCTTGGTGTAATGAACGCCAGCAAGATCCAGTTAACAGCCCAGTTGGTACAGTTCTAGAATTCTTGCAAGCCAGGTTCACTACTGGGGTCACTCACTCCACCTTGAAAGTTTACGTGGCGGGCATATCGGTCTACCACTCCTCTCTTAGTGGACATACAGTTGGTAAAGAACCCCTGGTCGTACGCTTCCTCCGCGGTGCGCTACGGTTAAGGCCGCCAGTACGGTCCCGGGTGCCCTCCTGGGATTTGGCTGTTGTGTTAGAAGCCCTCTGTGGGCCCCCCTTTGAGCCCATAGAGGAGATTTTATTACTTTTAGACCACACTTTTATTAGCATTGTGTTCTCTGAGGAGAGTAGGGGACCTCCAGGCCCTCTCTGTGGCCCCTACACATCTCGACTTTGCGCCCGGCATGGCCAGAGCCTTCCTGTACCCGCGCGCGGGTTACAGCCCTAAGGTATCTACGGTCACCCCTCAGCCAGTAGTACTACAGACTTTTAACCCACCTCCCTTCAGGGAGCCTGGTCAGCAGAAGTTAAATTTTGTGTGTCCAGTGCAAGCACTTGACGCATACGTCCACAGAGATGCCATGTGAAGAAAATCAGAGCAGTTGCTCGTCTGTTTCGGTCCCCCCAAGAATGGGCTCCCAGCGACCAAACAGACCTTAAGCCGTTGGATCGTGGATGCCATCAACTTGTCATATGAGTCCTCTGGACTCCCTCCGAGGCTAGGAGTCAGAGCACACTCGACACACTGTGTGGCTGCCTCGAAGGCCCTGCTAGCAGGGGTCTCCATGGCCGATATTTGTGATGCTGCTGGGTGGTCAACCCCCCACACATTTGTCCGATTTTATGGACTCATCCTTGAGCTACTAGCTCCTCTGTTCACTCGTCCTGGATGTGCACAATCACACACTAGGCAGGGATTTAAAGGTCTGGAGGCATGGTCTCGTCGACGCAGCTTGAGTTCCTGAAAAGGAATGTCTCAGGTTATGTATATAACCCTGTTCCTTAAAAGGAACGAGAAGCTGTGTCTCGAAAACACACTTTTGGCGTTGCCGGCGTTTTCCACGTGCTTATATGCTTCCTGGCCAGTGACGTCCCAACTCATCATTGGCTGATTTCACACACGATTCAGAGCCGTCACGCTGAGGGCGTTCCCAAAGCGTCTCGTCGACGCAGTGTCTCGTTCCTTCAAGGAACAGGGTTATATACATAGTGAGACATAATGAGACATTTTTTTTCATAGTATCTGTAAAACTCAATTTTTACATTTGAAGCACATATTTAAATTGCAAACTATTCTCTCAATCTCAAATGCAGAAATGGTAATTCATGCATTTATGACCTCGAGGTTAGATTATTCTAATGCTTTATTAGGTGGTTGTTCTGCACGCTTGATAAATAGACTACAGTTGGTTCAAAATGCAGCAGCTAGAGTCCTTACTGTAACGGAAGCTCGAATTTGTAAGGTCCGCCCACTTTTGCTAGCGGAAGTCGCATATCTCGCTTCCAGCAGCGCTGAGGAAAAAGCTTGTAGTTTCTCTGCTTTGGGTTTTAGACTTTTAATTTTAATTTTACTTTTAGGTTTTACCTCGTTAAAATCTGACTCCAATTTTTAAGTTATTTATCTGATAATAAAGTTATGTATTTTAGTTACCTCAATTTAGATATTTGATAATTTGTATATCCACTTTACTCTCCGTTCCCCGTTCCGTGAGGGACCTGAAGCCATCCGGGTCTACGGCAGACGTCCGTAGTACCGTAAAAACACAAACCCGCCAGTATGGATTTACTCAGGGATCAGGGACGATTACAGCCTCGTTTGCCAGTCGCCTACTGCTTATTGAGTCACAAAGAAACATTTTATATAACCTAGTCTAACCTGATGTGTTAATTCCAAGTGATATCAGAAATCAAGGAGTCTCCGTTTTCCATCATGCCTAC
>JAUMHG010034886.1:0-10494 GCA_032359395.1 Enteromius anoplus
GGTTCTACCTGACAAATAATTTACAAACCAATCTACCGAATGCTTAGACATGCCAATGCTCACCAGACTATTTACAATAATACAGTGATCAACCGTGTCAAACGCTTTTGAAAGATCTATAAACAGCGCAGCACATATTTTCCTATTATCCAATAACCCAGCAATATCATTTATCACCTTTAATGCTGCAGATATAGTGCTATGTAGTTTCCTAAACCCTGATTGAAAAGGGGATAAGATATCATTTATGTCTAAAAATTCCTTTAGCTGTTCACCAATCAGGCGCTCAAGGAGTTTAGCTAAAACACACAATTTAGAAATAGTCCTATAATTATTTAAAATAGATGGATCACCCCCTTTTAGTAATGGTGTAACATGAGCTGACTTCCATACTTTAGGGATGTCATTTTCCGCAATAAAGTCAGCTGCTAGCTTTAAAAAGAAAGGATCTAAGTTGTCCGGTCGAGCAGACTTTTTTGTGTCTAATTCCTGAAGAGCTTTAAGGACCTGGTTAATTGATACAGGAGAAATAAAAAATCGTTTTTCTGTAGTTAAACAAGGCTCAGAGGGGTTATCTTGTAAACAGTAACCAGAGGAAGCAGGACATGAGGATTCAAATAAGGATCCTGAAGAAATAAAATGCTCATTAAAGCAGGCTGACATTTTTTATTTATCAGTCACCTTGCCTGAGTCAATCATAATGTGAGGAGGTAGTTCACTACAGCTGGTATTTCCAAAAGAGGCTTTAATAATTTTCCAGAACTTGCTTGGATTATTTAAATTTTTTGTAGTTTCATAAAAGAGACGTAAGCCTATTCCTCAATTGCCGAAAATAAGCCCAGTCCAAGTCACTCTTTGATTTCCTGGCCCTTGACCAGGCAGCGTTCATTTCTTTGAGAAGACATGAAATTTCAGAAGAAAACCAGGGATTATTTCTGCCTTTCACTCTGAATTTACGTACCGGGGCATGCTTATCTAAGACCCTGAGAAAACCATCATAAAAATAGTTCCAAGCCAATTCTACTTTATCTATAAGATACATTTTATTCCAATTAAAATGAAACAGATCATGTAGAAAGGCTTGGTCACAGAAATGCTTCATATCCCTTTTTAAAATAATCCGTGGCCTCTGTTTCGGTATTTTAGCATTCCTAACTGCCACAATTATACAATGATCACTCAGGTCATTTGCAAACACACCTATATCTGAGAATTTATGTGGAGCATTAGTTAAAAACAAGTCAATTAAAAAAGTCTTTTCTTGGGCACTTAAGATTTGGACGAGTTGGACTATCAATCAACTGAGTAAGATTAAAAGAATCACAAACAGATTTCAAACTATCTGAAATAGAGATAATCCAAATTAAAATCCCCGGCTAAAAGTACCTCTCCAAATTCAAGATTTGAAAGATGATAATTTAAAGATGAAAGAGCCTCAGTACTTGCTGAGGGTGATCTATAGCAACCTATGACCGTCAATGTTTGCCCCAATGTATACTCCATCTTTACTAATGGATACTGAGTGTACAATAGTACAAAGGAAACAATTTTTAATATAAATAGCAATGCCACCACCCTTCCTAGCGCGGTCACAACAATAGACGATGTAGCCCTTAATTGTTATATCCCTATCTAGAATAGTTTTACTAAGCCATGTTTCTGAGATTATAATAATATCAGCATCTGTTGAAT
The DNA here is from genome assembly GCA_032359395.1 of Enteromius anoplus. Classification (NCBI taxonomy): domain Eukaryota; kingdom Metazoa; phylum Chordata; class Actinopteri; order Cypriniformes; family Cyprinidae; genus Enteromius; species Enteromius anoplus. Next base: position 1,693 of record JAUMHG010034886.1, read on the forward strand.
GGGCCCAAATTTTTATAGACTTCGGGCATTAATGTGAATAAAACCTAGTCCGGCTCTAGTTTTAAAATCTTCTTGAGTATTTAGATAATTTGGCTATTATTTGATTATTTTACTATAAAATGAAAGTAATAGTAAAATTAAACCACTTTCATTCATACTCTCCTCGTGAACACTCTCACACACACATCCCAACACTCCCAGTATGCACCAGAGAGAGAGAGAGAGAGAGAATTTGAATTTTAAAACCACTTTTAACAGTTAAATAGTCCCACAGTTAACACATTTTTTAAAAACAATCCACAATTAAACACATCAATTTATAATATCACACAGAAAAAGATCATTCTCCTTCATATATTATACATAAAGCATCGCACCCACACCATATCCATTCAGGTTTACATTCGTCACTAAAAAAAGACCGCCCAGGAGATAATTTAATTAAAACAACAACATCATCTGCATATGCTAAAACACAGCACTTCTTTGTACCAACAGGTAAAAACAAACCACACAATTTACTTCTTATTTGTACCAATAATTATGGGCAACCTTGCCTTATACCCCTATAGACCTTGAATGGAGCATATAAACCACCATTTATTTTAAGCATACTCTCAATGTCGCAAGAAAGTACTCTAATCATATAAATAAATTTATCACTGAAACCAAAAGCTGATAAAACACTCCATAAATAATAATGCTCGACTCGATCAAAAGCTTTCTCCTGATCCAACGATACTAGGCCACAATCTATGTTTAATAACTTGGAAACATAAAACATGTCACGAATAAAAGAAATGTTGTCTACAATGGATCTGCCAGAGACACAGTATGTCTGGTCCGGATGGATTACCTGATTTAAAACACCAGCCAATCTATTTGCTATAATTTTTTATAAGTATTAATACTCATTGCAGAGAAGTGAGACGGGTCGCCAGTTCTTTATTTCTGTAAGGTCCCCTTTTTTAGGCAACAGGGTGATTGCCGCTCTTCGGCAGCTCAATGTTAGCCTGCCCTCCGACAAACTGCTACTGAGCACCTCCAGCAGATCATCACCCAACTCCATCCAGAAAACCTTGTAGAATTCAATTGGGAGACCATCTATTCCTGGTGCTCTCCCAGACTCCATACTCTGCAGGGCCTCATACATTTCACCCAGAGTCAAAGGTTTTTCCAGGATGCTATTTGCATCCTCCGACACTTTAGGTAACCCCTCTAGGAACATATTTTTTCCTTCAAGCTTTCCTAGCTTGAGCTCACTTCCATACAGATTCTGGCAAAAAGAAACTGCTCTTTGACGGATATCAGCAGAATCTGATTATAACACAACATTCTCAGAACGGAGCGCATTAATAAAGCGTCTCTGCCCATTTTTTTTTCAAGACTAAAAAAAAATTTTGATGGTACATCCATCTGATCCACATTTTGAAAACATGAACGGACCAGAGCCCCCTGTGCCTTGTAACCTAGCAGATCCGGGGGGAAAAATGTACCTCACCAGTAGATTGTGCAGCATGTTGAAGCTCCACTATTTCTTTTCTAAGCTTTTTAACGGACAAGTCAACTCCTTTGTGACATTGAGAGTTTACTGCTGAGCAAACTGTCTTATCTTTACTTTACCCACATCCCACCACTGTTGTAAAGATTTAAAAGAAAACTTTGTTGTCGTGTGAACTTCCCAAAAAAACTTAAAAGATTCTTTAAAGAACACATCATTTAATAAACTAGTATTAGAATGCCAGTAAGAACTATTTTATTAAATTTAGAAGCAGTTTACAATTAACCATGCTATGATCTGTAAAACCTGGTGTAATGTAAAGTTTACTAAAAATACTCAATTGATGTTTAAAACAATAAAATCAATCGAGCCTAGCCAATGATATAACACTATCCCTTGAATGTGTCCATGGATACTGTCTATCCTTCCCATTCAAAGGTCTCCATATATCACACAGTTCATATTTCCTCATAATATGAGTAAGTCGTTTTCGTGAAGCCAAATGCAGCTCACTGTGATTCCTGTCAAGATCAAGCTCAGTACAATTAAAATCCCCACCAAGAATTAGAAAACTTTCAGAATCACAGTTTTGTAGAGTCTGACACAAAGTTTCCAAAAACGACAATCTCTCCACTGGCACAGTAGGGGCATAAACACAAACAAACATAAAAGCATAATTCTCAAACATAAAAACATAATTCTCAAAAACAGCTTTGACCTTTAAAACTGTCAAGCCCCCAGGCGCTCCATGTCTCTTTTTGTGTCATGTGTTTCATTCATTGTTTACCTGTTCCCTCATGTCTTTGCCTTTATCTGTAACTCTGCCCTCTCATTAGTGTCTTACCCTCTGCCAGCCGTGTTTTATCCCAGGTGTCTGTCGTTTGTCTTTCTATTTAAGCCACGCCCCATGCCTTGTCTTTGGTCGAATGTTAACGTTGCATGTCAGTTTGTGGATCTCAGCATTGCTCATCGCGGTTTCCTTTATTTTCGTGAATAAATGTTCTTATTTCACTCAAGTCCTGCCTCTGAGTCCTGCCTGCCTGGTCTAAGGAAGCTATAGCGCGAGAAACCACAGCCGGTGCGTGACAAAAACCTTTCTAGCCGGTCTTCCCTCATGCACAATCAAAACTCGTCTGCGTTAGAGTTTGCAGATCCTGTCTGGTGTCAAAGTGGAAGTTCTGGAGTATCAGGAACCATTGGGTTACCCGGGCATTAGTGTCTTTTGCCTGGGCCATCCACTGCAGGGGAGCGTGATCTGTAAACAGAGTGAATTTTCTTCCAAGTAAGTAATACCTGAGCTCCAGGACTGCCCACTTGACGGCGAGGGCCTCTTTTTCTACCGCGGCGTAGTTCTTCTCAGCTGGGGTCAGCTTACGGCTGATGTAGACGACCGGATGCTCTTCCCCCTGATGGTCTTGGGAGAGCACGGCTCCGAGTCCCGTATCGGAGGCGTCGGTCTGCACCAGGAAGGGGCGGTTGAGGTCTGGAGCATGGAGTACTGGCTCTGACGTCAAAGCCGTCTTCAGTGCCTGGAAGGCCTCCTCAGCTTGGTCCGTCCATTGTATCAGCTCTGGATGCCCCTTCCTGTTCAGGTCTGAAAGAGGGGCAGCAAGGGACGAGAAGCTGGGGATAAAACAGCGATAATACCCCACCAACTCCAAAAAGGCTTGTACCTGGGATTTCGTTGTGGGCCGTGGCGCCTCCCGGACTGCTTGAATCTTCTTTTCTTGTGGCTTTACAAGTCCTCGTCCTATGATGAATCCCAGGTACTTCACCTCTTATCTGGCCAGGTGACATTTGTGGGGGTTGGCGGTTAGTCCAGCCCTCCTGAGCTCAGAAAGAACCCTCTGTAGCCTTTCCAGACGTTTTTCCCATGCCTCTGAGTGGATTACGACGTCGTCTATGTATGTGGCAGCGTAATCCTGATGGGGCTGTAGCATCACATCCATGAGCCGCTGGAACGTGGCCGGTGCCCCGTGGAGGCCGAAGGGAAGGGTCCGATATTGCCAGTGTCCGGATGGAGTCGAGAATGCGGTCTTTGCTTTGGCGTCCTCTGACAGTGGGACCTGCCAGTATCCTTTCGTCAGATCTAACGTGGTGATGCTCATCCACCCGGGGCATGGGGTAGCCGTCAAACTGTGAGACTTCATTCAGTGGCCGGTAATCATTGCAGAATCTGAGGGTTCCATCTGGCTTCGGGACCAGGACAATGGGGCTAGACCACGGGCTGTGAGATGGTTCTATTAACCCCAGCTTGAGCATTTGTTTTATTCCTTCTCAATAGCTTGCCGACGGGCTTCTGGAATTCGGTAGGGCCGCTGCCGGACGATAACTCCTGGCTTGGTGAGAATTTAATGCTTGATGACATCGGTGTGGCCCGGGGTCTCCGAAAACACATCCTTGAACTGACTGACCAGGTGCCTCAGCTCCATCTTCTGGGCGGCCGACAAGTTGGAGTCCATGTCAACAACCGCGGGCTGTGGAAGGGCGAGGGCTGCCACCTGGTCCCAGTCCCCAACCCAGCGCTTCAACAGGTTCACATGATATATTTGGGAGGTTCTTCTCCGTCCTGGCTGTTGGACTCAATAATTCACTGGGCCTACTCGTTCCTCGATGGTGTAGGGACCTTACCACTGGACCAAGAACTTACAGGTGGCATTGGGGACCAGAACCATTACCCTGTCTCCAGGCTGGAACTCCCGCGGTTGGGCCGCCCGGTTGTAATGGCGTTGCTGTGCTTGCTGGGCCTGAACCATGTGTTCCCGGACTAATGGTATGACTTTGTCGATCTTCTCCCTCATGTGTCGAACATGTTCACTCACAGTGCAGTGTGGTGCCGGCTGCTGCTCCCAGGCCTCCCTGGCCACATCCAGTAGTCCTCGTGGCTGATGTCCGAACAGGAGCTCAAAGTCCAGTGGAAGCTTGGGGCACCTCACGGATTCCGAAGAGCACATAGGGTAGCAGCTGATCCCAGTCCTTCTGGTCTTCAGCAGCAACTCTCTGGAGCATCTGCTTCAACGTTTTATTAAATCGTTCCACTAGGCCATCAGTCTGCAGGTGGTACACCGAAGTCTTGAGCTGTTGGACTTTCAGCCATTACCAAGGACATAAAGGGTGTTCCCTGGTCAGTCAGGATTGCTGATGGTATATCTACGCTACTAGCCTGCAGGAACAGCTCCTGGGCGATGGCCTGCGATGTTGCCTTCCTGAAGGGTATGGCTTCCGGGTATCTAGTCGCGTAGTCGACGATGACCAGGATGTGCTCGTGACCCCGACTGGACTTCGGCAGCGGCCCCACGAGATCCATACCGATCCGCTCGAAGGGCACCCTGATGATAGGCAGAGGAATGAGAGGGCTGGGGGGAGGTTTAATAGGTGATGTCCTCTGGCAGGTTGGGCAGGCATCGCAGAACCTCTTAACTTTTGCCTCCAGGCCAGGCCAGTGGAACCGGTCGCGTATTCTTTGGGCTGTGTTCTGAGCGCCAAGATGACCAGCCATAGAATGGGCGTGAGCCAGTTCCAGTATGGTCTTTGTCTTGCTGCTTGGCACCAATAACAGCCGTTTTTCCTCCCCCCGCCTCTTGGCGACACAGTACAACAGGCCGTTTTGGACGATGAAATGCGGGAGAGGGTGAGGAGCCGGAAAGACTTTGTTGTCTTCAACAGCGCGAACTTGTCTCCAGCAATGTTTCAGCCTGTCGTCCTCCCGTTGGGCTACTCCAAAGGCTCCCCCTCCCGTGACCTGCTGGAATACATCAAAGAAGACATTAGACTCACAAGAGGGGGACTCACCATCTCTCCCGCTGTCCGTGGTGGCGAGTGCAGGTCTGGCACCCCGGGATGGCCGTGGGCGTCTTCGATGTGGTGCTCGAGCAGGCTGCGCTGCAGATGTGAACGCTTTTTCGAACCCCGGCCAGTCACGTCCCAGCAGTACAGCTACTGGTAATTCCTTGACAACTCTGACATCGACTATCTCCTGAACATCTCCGCTCCGGATAGATACTGCACACGTTGGTACCTGTTGAGTATCGCCATGAACACAAGTTACAGGAACAGTCCCTTTGAGTGCTGGTCGGAGTCCTATCACATCGGGCCTCATCAGTGTGATGCTGCTTCCAGAGTCCAGGATAGCTTTAAAACTTCTTCCTTGTACTTCCACAGTTATTCAAGGCGATATCCTCGGCACTTACCGATGCACCGCGTGGGTGGGTCGGTGGGCATTGGCTCATCCCGGGGGCTTACCGGCCTGTGCACTGTCACAACAGCCCCCAGAGCATAAGGCAGAGTCCATTTTTCAGATCATAAATTATGTTCTCAAAAGTACTTGTTCAACCAACACATCATTTAGTCTCTTGCGCAGGTCACAAAACGTTTCTCATTCTTTTGAACAAGTCACCATTGCTCTGGTACAATCATGCAGCTGATTATGTATATTTGATTTTGATCTGATTATGTACACAATAACATCTAGTCATTACTGTAATACATTGTTTAAGTCATTACCAGGTATGGTAAACACAAATTAGTTGATCTAACTGTCACAAACTGTCAAACATATTTTCTACACATTTCATTTCAAATAGTCTTTTTCAATCAACATCCCACATACAGTAATGTGTACATTTGTACTTTTGATATATGGCATACATAAACAGCACAGTCTTCTGTATTCCAGTACAGTAACTGTCAAACTGATGCCATAGTTCATAGATCAGTTAACACTAGAACAGTGTACTGTTATATTGACAACATAACTAAGCATATTGTTTGTGAAGAATGACACAATGACATCAGGCATGCAAGAGGATTTTATCCCCACTGTTTGTCCAGTGCCAGTATAGTCTGTGATGTGGACCAGATTTTTTTTCCTGACCCAGAGCAAAGACAGGATGCTGAGGCAGAAGATTTATTATTATTTGAACAGTTGTTCTGTGTAGTACATGAATGAATAAAAATGTGCCAGTGTATACATTAGTCTTGTCTTTTGTGTTCATGTCAAAAGGTAATTGAAGAGGAAAACCATAAGCAACATAACTGTTTTGGAAATATTGTTTTGAATGAATTCCACCAGTGTTTGAGAGCTTGTGAGTGGTGTCTGAGGGCAAAGTTTGGTTTTTCAGCAAAAGTGAATGGTTTTGAGTGAAGAGCATCATTTTGACCTGAAAATAGGATGTTTGGGAAATTGGGTGGGATATTATGGATTTGTGTTTACTGTTGTGAGAATAAGAGGCATATTCAAGAAATGTGTTTAAGCAATTGAGAAAAACTGTAATCAAAAACTATACATTTTTTATACATTTGACTTCATTGGGATTATAAAATCAACTGCTGCCACACTCAAATCGAATTAGAAAATGTTTGTGCATCTTCATTTTAATCAGTCTCTTGCTAAAATTAAGAATATCAATCCTAAAGGCTAACTGTGTACATGTTCACATCATCTGTGTGTTTGGGTCTCAGAGATGCTCTCAGCTCCTTCAGAGAATGAACGGCATGGAGCAGATCGTAAAAGTCCATCGGTCACAGCACTGCAGATGGACACAAATAATAGTTTTCCTTTACTGAAAGGAAAAGAATCAACCTTCCGTTTCCAGGGAAAATGGATTGGACAGAATCCTATTACCAGGAAATTGGCTTGTGATTGAACCTTAAAATAGATTTTTGTATTTTATATTAGAGACAGATGAAAGAGAAGCGGTGTGGTTGGTAAGAGGTGCTTTAATGAGAAGTAGCTTTCTCATGTGGTTTGAGTGGATAAACGGTCAATAGCAGGTCATTAGCGATGTATTCATTAAACTTTCATTGTGCAATTATTTATTCAGTACATGGCTAGTTGTCTGGTGAAGTACAGGGAGTGTCTGAGCATAACTCACAGTAAAATACTGAACTGTCCTGAGAGATGAACACAAGAAAACACGATCTGAAGCATTAGTGTGACTCTGAAAATCATTACTGCACATCATCCTCTATTTCACTACTAATCACTAAAAGATACGCATGATAACAGCTTCTGCATAATTTCACCTTGATTAATCGTGCAGCAATGTCACACCATTAATGTTACCTAAGAAGTAAACATAAACACTTTTAAGGAAGCACATTTAATACAAGCAGTCGCTGACCGGACTAGAAGCATCAACTTCTGCGTTTTAATCCTGTTGAGGCATTTACACATTGTTTACATCCAACTCATGTAATGAGAATACAATGCTCCATGTAAACACATCTGCTAAGAAGAGATCAACATGAGCCATTCTCTGTCTCTTTACAGTCAGCCTGGCTGAGACCGTCTCATTACAGTGTGCGACTGAACTGAAAGTAATGTTAATGAATGCTGCCATCAGTGCTGCACACCAGGCACGAGTAACAGACACCCCATGGATCACCCATTGATTAATTATGCCTGTCTGTTTGCTGCACCTGTCAAACGCTGCAGTGCATGTGAAGGGAGAAGGTGTTTTGTGCCTCAGGTTGTGATAAAAATGTGGTTCAGATTCTCTAACGATGATTTCCATCATTTATCATTTAAAGAGGCCCACACACAGCCTGTCCCTCGCATGCTTGTTTATGCAATAGTTTGGCTGTTTTGATTAAGTTGTCTACCAGCAAAAGCAGCGCTGCCTTCTTGGGTCTATTTAACATGTTTCAATCCATTTTTTCTGGATCTGCTCATTAGCCTTATGCACACGAGCTGAGTCACTTTGGGTTGTAGAATGTGTTTGTCACTCTAGTAAATAACTCATCTCCGTCTGTGACAAACGCATTCAGGTTTCTGCATCATTTCAAATGGAGAATGACCTCATTTCGTTTCCCTTGTACGTTACTTGTGCATTCTCTTTACATTCAAGTGGTAAGTAAACCACTTCGGTTTAAAGTCCTTGTTAGGGTCTGGTTTAAACCTGAAGATCTGCTCCGCTGCCAATACATTACAGACACACAAACAAACGCTTCATTAACACTGCCTTTACTTCCTGCATCTGAAACAAACCGCTGACAGCAACCGTAAACAACTTAACTTTATTTTTATAGCTATTCTGCCATTACACACGCTTTCTAAGCAGCTGTACACAGAGACTAGAAAGTGAGGTAATTCTGCCTCTGCAAGAACAGTCTGCTCGTTTTTTAGAACAATGAGCTTCTTACAAATCGACCCGTTTCAGGAGGCGGAGCTTAGAGGAGAGACAATAATGTACAGGATGTGAAAAATAATGTGTGTTTTTTTTTACTTAAAGGTGCCATAGAATGAAAAACTGAATTTACCTTGGCATGGTTGAATAATAACAGTTCAGTACATGTACATA
>JAUMHG010034887.1:0-10490 GCA_032359395.1 Enteromius anoplus
CAAATCTAAATGGACATATTTCAAATAATGTTTTTTGCTGAGATGGCCAGTCAATTTGAGAAAACATTAATTATTTTGTATACAACATAAAGATTTTTGCGTTGCGATTACGCAATAACGTCATCACGCGAAGTAATATGATAATAAGAACCTATTAATTGTGCATCTGGATGTAATGTTTTAATGTAATATAATACACGGCGCCTCAGAGAGTAGAGACATAACATGTTTACGCTTGTCAGATACTATGTGATGACATCACTAATATGCAAATTAGTGCGTGACATCATCTGGCAACATTTAGCTACTTTTCGGGCAGGCAGCTACTTTTCATTGGAAATAGTTGGCAACACTGATGCTGTTAGGCAGTAGCACCCTCTATAACTGTTCTGTCTCGCAGAGGAGCTAATTTGTGTGCATCTGTGTGAAACACGCATAGGAAAAAAGAATGACAGAAAGAAAGGCTCCCACCCAGCCGCCACTTGGCTCCCATCGCTCATCTTTATGAGCCGTTCAAAAGAATCGGTTCGTTCACGAACATCACAACTCTAATTTACAATTGGACTAACAAGTGAGTCTATCTTTAAGCCTGCTAATTGTCCCTTTTTGTAACATTAAACACCCGTCCCCTTGAAGGTATCTGCACGGCCCTGAACAAAGGTCTTATTTGTTTGGAATGACATGAGGGTGAGTAATTGATGACAATATTTTCATTTTTGGGTGGACTAACCCTTTAAACCAGCATCCCAGCTAAATACCTAAACAACATGTGCTGTTTTGTTTCAGCAGGGTTGAGAGGCTAACACACCCCCAAGCCTGATCCCCCCTTGAAATACTCTCTGACAGCATATACAACGAGTTTACTTAACTCTTTTCTAAGAAGATCAGTGCAACATCAATCCAGAAGAGGGAGCCTTCTCCCTGGATTAACTGTGTACTGCTCCCTCTGCTTCTCTCATTACTTCCTGTTTGTAGCACCTGCACTCAGCGTCTTCATGTGCTTAAGTGGCACAACTGTATTTAAAGCATTACAAGAGAGCAGTTGTTCAGTATCCATGCAAGAAAAAGAAAAAATAGGCATTATAATTTGAAAGAAACTTGAAATGAGACAAATTTTCAGAGCAGTATTTCCATGAAAGGCACGAGAAAGGATGGGCTATGAAATGACAGGTTCAAACACCACAGGGCAGTGATCAGAAATAGCAGGATCAAATGTTTCACAGATATGTACAGAAAAACCACATGTAAAAACAAGACCCAAAGTATACTGACTGTACAAAATTGAGTGAGTTCATAATGCTCATAAAGCTGTTATCCGTAGGTTTAGATTGATAGCAGACATGAATGTTGAAATCCTTTAAGACAATGTAAGTGCCTTTGTTTTTGTCAAATGCACACCAATAATGCTCTAAGATAGACCGAATCATAACAGTAACAAAGACTGTGGACCATACTGTGGCCAAAATTAATGACAGCCAAAATCACAGATGAGAAAACACTGAATGAGATCAGTCCCATGCGCACAAACAAAAGTCAAGAAACATACACGTTCTCCTGGGAAATGGAAAATGTTGTTTACTGTACTATGAGGAGGACACTCTATTTAGTTAATTGGGAAAAGTGATGATTAAAAAGTGTTTGGAGTGTGAATCAATAAAAGGAATAAACTAAATCTCATATCCCATAACCTGAAGACCTGGTCAATGAAAAGATGTAAACTTGGACTGAAAATGCTCTGCAAGCCACCAAAATAACTCTGGGTAATGAATACGCTCTTCATGGAGATTGAGCCGCTCCTTTTGAAATGTATCGCAGTCATGCAGCACTCAGCCCTCCTCAGAGAGTGAGAGGATGCATTTAACCAGGGTCCAGGACTTGAACTGAAATCAAACTTACAGTGCTTAAGTGGAACAATTGTATTCAAAGCAGTAGATAGTTGAAAATTTCAATCAGTTGTTCACTTTCCATACGAGTGAAAAAAAAGAGGCATTATAATTTGAAATAAAATTGAATAAGACTCACAAGTATTTGCATGAAAGGCATGAGAGCAATGTGCAGGCAAAAAAAGGATGGGCTATGAAACAACAGCTTTAAACACCACAGAATACTTATCAGACATGCCACCAATAAACCATGGGCATTGGAAACAAAATAAATGTGGGTGGGTCCTCCCCCCCCCAAAAAAAGTGTATGCGCTTTTCTTTTTTTTTTCTTTTTTTTTTTTTTGAACATGAACTTAAACATGAACTTAAACAAGAAGAGCACATACATCCATACAAAGCAAATACAATGCTGCATTACAGGAACTAGTCACGACAGACGTCACTGAAAATTCAGATGAACCATTCATTTTAAACAACAATAGTCATATCTACAACATTTTTTTTTTTTTTTTTTTTTTTTTGTATAATGGACCTATCATGATTTGAGTCATCATTAAGTAGGCATAGGCTTGGGGTTGGCACATAATCACACTTGAGAAAGGAGCATAAGGCAGAATGTACATGAGACCACAATTTAGTAACAATTGGACATTCCCAAAAGATATGGAGGAATGTTCCTGCCAACGGTGCATTACATATGTAACAATCGTAATTCAGTTGAAGGTTCATCCTGAATCTTTTGTATGGTGTCATATAAGTTCTGTGTATCACCTTACAATAAATGAGACAATGTGCCAGATTTTTAGAGGTCAGACTTATATTGTCCCATACTCTTTCCCAGTCGACAGATAGACCCAAATCTAACATGATTCCAGGCGATTTCTAAAGGAAGAGGTTCCATCGAGTGATCTATCATTTTGTTGTAGATAGAGACAAATGTCCAACCAGATATCCAATATATGTCCACATAGTATGGGGAAGAGTAGGAAGAAGGGATGACAGAACTATCAATGGCCAGAGATGAGACTGAAGCAGGGGGAGTGGGCACAATGTTGGAAACATCGGGTTGTTTTAACATTCCAGACTATAGTGTTAATATCAGTTAATATCACTGACATAGTGACACACATGAGAAGGGCCGTAAAAAAACGCCTGAACTGCTGACTGGGGAAAACGACCAACAATGATGATAGTAGTAGTGGGACCTATAGTGAAATTAATTAAGGAGTAGAAAAAGATTGCATGATTAACATGATTAATGACATTTTCACAGGGGAAGGTTTGCCCGTCTTTATGATATGACTTTACTACAGCTGGCTAAACAAAGGGACAAGTGCCAAATACGAAGACTTAGCTTCTTTTATTTCCTTTCAGAAACTTAAGAGAGTGATCATTTATATAAAAATCAGAAATGAAGGGTATAAATGTGATATAAGCCTTACGTTTTCTTTATTTGCTTTTCTATATAAATAAATTATTAGTAAACAGTACATATATAACCATAGTACTGATTGGCATGAGTAAAAAAAGTATTTTTGATTTAATGTAGCAATTACAGAAATGTGTAACCAATAGTAGTATTGCTTGCTTTGAATTATATCAAATAAAATAAGAATTTCTTTTTGGGTTATCAAAGAATGATGGACGGGGATAAATTGTTGCTGAAATTCATATTTTATTAGTTCATATTAATTCATTTTGTTTATAAGAAATGATCTCTACATGAATTTTGTATGTGTTGCACTTTTAGAGGGTGTGCTTACGTGACAAGTGTGTTGGAAAAATGAATATAAAGCTTTTATTGTGTGTTAAAAGATGTTTGTAATCTTCACATGCTGATATTATAACTGTACTTAAAAGCTGTTAGATGTACATCCTGTTTACGATACCTTTTAATAGAAGTTATAGAAATATATGCAGAACTTAAGCTTAATCCAATATCTGTTTATAGAAACATCTTCTGTGTATACCGGATGCAGAACACACGTACTCAGAATTCTATGTAAATGAGACAAATTCTAAGAACTGCCTGTTTGCTAGTATAAAAGGAGTTAGGGGTGACTGCCACCCCGGACCGATCTGTATTGATTTCTCTTGCTGAAAAATTAAATTTCACTGAAGGGATCAACCGACTCGACCTGGTCTTTTCTCTCTTAACACTCTCTCAACTTTTTCCACGACACAACTCTGAGGGTTAAGCAGTAGGTGGTTAGGGAAAGTGTCTAAGCAAGTGATCTATGAAACTGCCTTTCTGTGTCTATCTTTTTAGGGAAAATGTAAACTGTTTTTAGTCTGTAACCTAGGGTGTGAAAAGAGATATAAAGAGGAGCAAGCTTCTCCCTCCTGGTCACACTCAGCAGGGAGCTTTTTCTTCTGTTTGATTGCGAACCTTCTTGCAAGAATTAAATCTTTTAAAAGCAATTGCTTAGTTTGTCTTTCTTGATCGAGAGTCTCTGAATTTTTGCCACAACAAATCTGTCGTCATGAAATGACATATGACCGTGACTACAAATTAACGTGTTTTAAAATGCAGTGCATGGACTTTCCACACTGATCTCACTGTGATTGTACACTGTGTCCCAGTCGTAAACCTACCTGTTACAAGAAGAGCACAAAGTTATGTTTACAATCACATGATCACATCTAGTCTCATAACACTCTACAGCCTGAGCTACACCAACCCTGAGTCAAGTCTGAGATGAATTAATACAAAACAATAATTTACAAATGTCCTGTTGATGATGGGGGTGCAAGTGTAGTATACACTCTGATAGGCCGTATTTCGCTGCTAAAATCACTCAACCTCAGTTTGTGAAGTCAAAGCAGCGTGAAGCTGACAGGAAACGCTGGACGGTAGAGCAGGGATTAGAGTGAGCACTTCTGTACGGAGATTCCTGGAACCTCATCGGAGGGAGTGGACAGAGTCGCCCAGGAATACAGGAGCCAGAACAGAACAGAAGGAGCAGAACTCCAAACGGCCAGCCAGCAAGGCAGAGGAACGGACAAAGACAGGACAGGTTAGCATTAATTCACACACACAACATACAAGAATGAGATTGTGAACCCATTAACCGTGACATGCTATGTACAAACCACCTATATGGGTGTATTAGTTGAGGACAGGTTGGGGGAATAAAAACAACGTGCAGTGTGCCAAACAGAGACTGGCAAAACTGACAAATAAATAACTTCTCTTGAAATCTTTTTATTATTATATTTATTTCTTTTTTTTTTTTTCCTTTTTTTTTTTTTTTTTGAGCTTGACAGCTTCAGATCCCTGGTGCCTCTGAATTTAAAAGTCAAAGAAAATGCAAACCGTAAAGTAATACAAGTAGGTCCCTCAGTATTGCTGACAAACCAATCCAATTTGGTTTATACCCAATATTCAATGTATGCATGTGAAATTCATTCATTCAATTTATTCTTCCAAAGTGATAATGTACAATTTTTGATAGCATTGACAGTCTGATATTATTTAATCACTAACCTGAAGTTACAAATATTGTTAAGTTCAGTGAAAATTTGTTGTTTGTTGTTAAAATATATGTAAAAATGCATATATATATTTTTTAATAAAAAAAATAAATACATATTTATCTGAACGTTTTTTTGTAAGGGTAGGGTTTAGGTTTAAGGAACAGAAAATTAAGTTAGGTAGGGTTAGTATAAAACAATAAAAGTTCACAAAAGCAAGCATTTGTTTGTATTTTTTTGTAAAAAAATATATATATATATTTTACAGCTCAAGTCAAAAAGAAAATTGAGAGGAAAACTAGGGTCATGTGACTCTGATGTAACTTGAACTAATATATTTCTTCTTTCAAACCTCCTCCAACAAAAGCCGAAGGAATCACAAAGCACTTGAAATGAAAATGATGCTTTTCTACAAGAGTCTGTTGTTTTTACTGGGTGAGTTCTTCATCTTTCAGACAAATAACAAACAAAAAAGATATTACTGAAGGAGTTGTATTTTGTTTAAAGTAACTTTTAATTCATAGATTTTATAGATATAGCACTCAATTTTACCCAAATAGATATTTTTAAAGAATACATCCAACAAAATGTAGGTTAATGTTCATAGGAATGATCAATTTAATTGTGAAATACTGAGCATCATTCTGTGTTTTTCCTCCCAAGGGTTTTTCTCAGTTAAGACAAAGACAGGAGAAGGTGAGATTTTGCAAATATAACACTATTATATAATTTAGTTTGTGCTGTTGTGACATATTTTCAGACACATGCTGAAAAACCCTAAACCCTGAACAGGGCTATACATTATTTTTCAGTAAATTTATGGCACTCTATAGATGTCAAATTACACAGACACAAAATCAACAGGTTGTTTGATATTTCCTCAAAAATAATTAACAAACAAAAAGTAATTTTTTTAAGTGTTTCATCATTTTAGTAATGTGTTGCCAAATTGTTGTAAATATCTAAACCACATCAAAGATGCCAAAAAAAAAGAAAGAAAATGGTCTTTGCGTGACCAAAAAAAAAACATCATTTACATAGGCTAAAGAACACCCAGTCAAATGAATTAGAAAAACTAAGCACAGAAGTAAAGAAAATGTGTGTATGTTTGTGTTTTGTTTGTGTATTTTGCTTTATGTTAACAACCATACAGCATGTGTGTTTATTTTATATTAATTTCTTCATTCCTGATTAATTTATTACTATGAAGTCTGATTATTGAAAGACACACAACTAAGACTATTCAATAACCTCAGTTAAGACAAAGACAGGAGAAGGTGAGACTTTGCAAATATAACACTATTATATATTTTACTTCGTGCTGTTGTGACATATTTTCAGACACATGCTGAAAAACCTTGAACTTAAATATTCCAGCTGGGCTATACATAATTGTAATGAATTAATGTAATTGTAAATCAAGTTTTCTCTTCAATGTATTTCAGTGAATATAGCAACATGGGGCACAGCCGTTCAGTCCTCTACAAGTTACAACTGGAATGCCTCAAAAGCTCTGGATGGGTTGAACACTTCCTGTACTCATACACATAATGGAACTGAGCCGTGGTGGAAGCTGGATCTGTTGAAGGTGTACAGTGTGAACAGAGTGACCATCACTAACAGACCCGACTGCTGTGCAAAGAGAATAAATAGGGCAGAGATTCGGATCGGAAACAATCCTTCCCAACTCTCCACAAACCCGCTGTGAGTCTCTCTGATATACTTGTATATAGATTCTGGCCAGTAGGTATCTTCATAAATACAAAAGTGTGTGTGTTTGCTACATATACTGACTGTTTGCAGGTGATTAGACTACATTATGTGAATACTGTATAGTGGTACAATGCCAATTCAGTTCAGTGAAGGATTTGGTGAAGGTTTTTCTCTTACTGATTTTAACTTGTCACTTTCACCTCTTCCAACAATTCATTTCAAAGATGACTCATACAAGTCATTTGTTCCTGAGTCAGACTGGACTTGTGTGTTTTTAACTAAAACAAGCAGATTTATTGTAGCTTTGTTTATACAGTATCAATGCAAAAACATTTAAAAATCAAGGCCCATACTCACATAACATTTCATCTTACCGCTGAGAGTTCTCCTAAACAGCAGCACAAGCTTTTAGTTCTTACTAACTATGCATAGTAATTGGCTGATCAGAAAAAAGAGGTGTTTTTCAATAATAGTAATTTCGCAGAGCACAATGTTGTGTTGCTATATTCAAATAAAGAATTAAAAATAATAATAGGTTAATTGCCACACTCGAATCAAGATTTTAAAATTCAAAGTGTCACTATTTAAACAATATAATATATGTGAATATGTTCAGTCTGTGGAGAGCCATGCATTTAGCAAGTTTTAATTTTTTTTTGTTTTACTTTCGTACATGGCCACTCGGGCCAGGCTTCGGGACAGTTTTTACATCATAGTTTAGGCACAAGCTGGACCTTGGGCCTGTCTTAGGCTTCTCTTTAGAAGAGAAGAAGAGAAGTAATCTTTAAGCATTAAGATTAAGGGCAGGGCTGTGCACTCTTTGCTATGGATGATGTCAGCATGCTTACTAGCTGTGTACACAGAGGCTTTGTTTAAATACCCACACTCGCTGCCTTTGCATTTGTCCGCTTGACTAAAATAACATATTTCCTGTATCTGGTCCAAGTTTTGAAGTGGGTGTGAAGATCCCAAAGTGTGTAGAATTTCATAACTCATGGGACACACTTAACAGGTCCATGTTACTCCAGCAAGCAGCAGTGATTCTCACTGTTTTCTTTTATTTTTCTTTCCTTTGAACAGCAAATCAACAACAAGATTTGTATGTAAATACATACTTATATTTTATTTATCTGTTTAATTGTTTTATTATTCTTAGATGTTATTTAAATATAACAATTTCTAAACAAAAATGACATGTAATTATTTAACTTACACTGGAAAGTTTTTCACGATTTACAGTATTTCTAGAACATGATGCATGATGGGATACACTTAGCATTGAATACCGTTCTTTCTTATATATATATCCATGCTTTTTAATGGGGATATGAGAGGAAAATACAAGTGACTCATATTAATAATGAGCAACAAAATCACTGGAACTCACTCTTTCCTCTTTCTCCAGATGTGCTGTTGTTTCTACTATTCCATTAGGAGCTACCTACAACTACCCGTGTGGTGGGATGGAGGGACGCTATGTTAGTGTGAATATTCCTGGAGATATAAAGATTCTTACTCTCTGTGAAGTGGAAGTCTATGTGATTTCTGGTAAGTCAGAGCTACTTAAAATACAGAGCTGCAGTCCATAACAGCACAAATTTGTGAAAGAATGTTCCGAAGTGAAGTAAACTTCAGAGCAATGAACACTATGAAGGGACCATGCAATCGAAACATTTTTCATGCAAGGAGCTCTCTTGTAAGGAGCTGCTGATGTGAATCAGGTGTCTTACCAAAGAGATACATGCACAATATGCAGAGCAGTGCGTTCAAGTCTTCCTTGTCATTATTACGTTGTCGTGTGCGTTCAGGTCACTTTGGTCAAAAAAAATTATGGCACAATTTATTGCACATTCCAAAAATTGTTTTTTGAGTTTTGTGTGTTAGTTATATGAAATCACCATGTGGCTAAAGACAAAAATTCAAATATAGCTAAAAACACTAGCCATTTGTGTGAATGATTGACAGGAGCTCATACAGTGCTGCATTTAATCCAATCACATATCCAGATACAGCAGCCACTTGGATGTTGACAAGTGTAAACACTCATTATTACTCATTATAACTCATTATCAGTATTTTCATTTATTTATTTTTTTAATCAAGAAGCATGCCTGATTAATTACAAATTGTGAAATGTTTACAATTTCACATCAGTTTTCTTTACATTTTAAGTCTCCTTTATGTATATTAACGACACAAAACAGCCAGGAGCGACAGCGGCAAGGAAGCAAAACCTTGGAGAAACCAGGCTCAGTAAGGGCCAGTTCTTCTCTGGTCAGACCAAACCAGCAGCTCAATTACAACCATTTCCAACAGATTGTTTACAGGACTCATCTGATTCTAGTTATTTATAGTTTAACTATTGAAAATAAAACAAGCAAAGGACCAGCATAAACCATCATGAACCATCATCCCAGCTTCAAAACATAACTTACCAGCATATGCTGTAATTTTAATGTTTTTATTTATTAATTTTCTCCCTCAAGAGGGAAAAATTCCAAGTGATCCGTATAGTGAACCTAGAGTAAGCGCATATCTTAATTGTACAGATCTAACAAACTTTTAGGACGCAAGGAAAACATCAAACATTCATACGTAAGTCTACACAAAAACACCTACACATTTCCTAACAATGTATATCGTTGTAAATTTACGTTCTCAAGACCGCATGCACACATGAAAAGCAAACTATAATCTGTCTCGAAGCAGCAGCGGAACACAAGCTTGAATGGGCATGTCCCTTACTCCACCCACATGTGATGTCACTGAATAAACAAAGTAAGAGTTCAACTGGGTTTTTATACAGCTTTATTTTGTGAATAGCTTTAAGTTTCTGTGTGAAATGAGGCTACATTTACTTAAATGAAAAGATGAAATGCTCATTAAGTTTTCTGATGAAAAAAAGCAGTTTAATAGATGTTTATGTTCTCATTTGTTGAGACGGCAACTATCTCTGTAAGCATCACGCTGGCTTCAGTATGTGTAGTGAATAAAGCACCTCACGCCATGTGACATGACAAGGACTCCTTTTAGTTGGGGACATAATTTTTAGTGATTATTGTCAATTTGATTGCAGTTTTAAACTAAAGTGATCTAAAGAATGACATCTCTAAATTCAAGCTTCACTAAATGTCTTCACTTGAGTGTTAAATCTTGTCATTATACATCACTTACACTCTATTCTCCAGTCTGATACTTGTTGTACTGTGATACTACAGTAAGTGTGTTGACACAAGCTGTGTTATTAAAAGGGACTTGACTTCTCTTAACCCTGCTAAAGAACAAAAACAAAAAAACAACGGAAGCCCCATAGAAACCATCACAGATTATTTGCATTTAGAATTGTCTTTACCCTTTCAGTCGAATCACTTCGACGTTACATATGGGAACTCGCCAGAGAGACCGATTTGCCTTTGAGCT
>JAUMHG010034888.1:0-10488 GCA_032359395.1 Enteromius anoplus
AGTAAAGTACAGATACTTGAAAAATGTACTTAAGTACAGTAACGAAGTACAACTACTTCGTTACTGTCCACCACTGTCCGTGTGTGCGTGCGCGCACACATGTTGCCTAGTAACAAACATGCTGGCAAGCTGGCACATCGTATGCTTGCACTTCGTCTATTGATTGAATCTACAAGTTAAAATTATCTCTTACTTTTCAGCGTGAGAAATACAAGGTGTGGCGTGAGAGCCTGTGAACTGGCTGAAATGCGTGTGTCTCACGGTGAATGCGTGAGACTTGAGAGCCCTGCTTTAAAATGCTAGTTGGTGCTCCATTATAATCGGTCCGCTGAAACTCATCCAGTGAGAAACGTTCCCGCGGTTCAAAAATAAGTGCGATTAAAATGCGTTAAAAAAACGTTTGTGTAATTAATTAATCTAATTTAACACTTTAAAGTCCCGGCCCTAGTACAAATCCATATACACAGCTTTAATCAGAGATCTGTCACAAAACTAGAGCTGATAACTGCAATATCACAATACCACGCAATCGCTAAGCATAAATGCAGAGGAATACAACAACCACAGTAACTACGATATTAGCATGTTTTTTTTTTCATAAAATTATGTCCTTCTTGTTTTACAATTTGTGCATGTGTAGGTTACTTGTAGTGATTACATAATGTATTGATTGCTTGATCGCGTGCAATTACCCGTGTCTGTCCTTTAGGCTGAGTCATGTATATTTGTAAAAGTCATGTCCAAGGAAAGCGAAATCTGTTTTAGCGTCAACGCAATATTGGCCAGCTGAGCCGTTCAAAGTTAAAATGATGTCAACAGAGTGTTTCATTACATCTCTCTTGGAATGAATCAGCATTTGTCAACATGTACTTAAATGAACAGTTTAAATATATATATATATATATATATATATAAATATATACAGTGAGATCAATAAGTATTTGATCACCCTGTGAATTTGCAAGTTCACTTACCTAGAAATCATGGAGGGTTCTACAATTTTCAGCATATGTGCATTTCCACTGTGAGATACAGAATCTAAAAAGAAAAATCCGGAAACCACATTGTATGATTTATTTAACAATTTATTTGGGAATTACTGTGTCAAATAAGTGTTTGATCACTTGCTTATCAGCCAGAATTCTGACCCTCAAAGACCTGTTATTTTGCTTTTAAATAGTCCAGCTACACTCTGCTCATGAATCTAAATTAGTAGCACCTGTTTGAGGTCGTTAGCTGTCATAAAGACACCTGTGCACCCCACAATCAGCCAAAGTCTAAGTAGCAACATGGGCAAAACCAAAGAACAGTCAAAAGACACAAGACACAAAATTGTAGACCTTCACAAAGCTGGAAAGGGCTACGGGGCAATTGTCAAGCAGCTTGGGGAAAAAAGAACAACTGTGGGAGCAATTGTCAGAAAATGGAAGAGGCTAATGATGACGGTCAATGTCCCTCGGACTGGAGCCCCACGGAGGATCTCTTCTCGATGATGCTAAGAATGGTGAAGAATCAGCCCAGAACTACACGGGAGGAGCTGGCCAATGCCGTGAAGAGAACTGGGAACATCATTTCCAAGGCTACTATCAGTAATGCACTAAGACATCATGGTTTAAAATCTTTTATCGCACGGAAGGTTCCCCTGCTTAAGTCAGTCCATGTCCAGGCCCGTCTGAAGTTTGCCAGGGACCATCTGGGTGATCCAGAGGATTTATGTGAAAAAGTCCTGTGGTCAGATGAGACCAAAGTAGAACTTTTTGTTCTTAACTCCATTCCCCGTATTTGGAGGAAGAAGAATGATGAGTATCATCCCAATAATACCATAACTTAGATTCTGTCTCTCACAGTGGAAATGCATCTATGCTGAAAATTGTAGACCCCCTCCATAATTTCTAAGTAAGAGAACTTGCAAAATCACAGAGTGATCAAATACTTATTGAACTCACTGTATATTTATACAGTACTGTGCAAAAGTCGTAGGCCACTAGTATTTTTACTAACAAAAATGGTTTTAAGTCAGTTATTTCTATCTTTTGCGGTAGCATGTCAGTTGGAAATATCAGTTTAAGCTGGATTGGCCACAGGTGTCACAAACAGCGCCTCTGTGGCCCTCTCCGACCGGCCGCAGCGGGAACCTTCACCCGCATTTTGGTTCCTACCCGGACTCTTTATGTCCACGCACCTCGGCGAGTTCCGCTTCAGGTGTTGCTCATTCAGCGGCTTTATAATCTGTTGTCACGGAGGTTTCACACCAGGCAACGATTCTCACCACACATCATCTGCAACTGGATTGATTGACTGCCATGACGGAAGACTTAGTAAGGTCCGTGCAGGCTTTAACCACGGCTGTTCATCAAACTGTGGCACCCGTTAACCCAACCGCGGCTGCTGCCGCACAACCAGGTTCACAACACGGTTCTTCCTGATTGTCACTTCCGGAGAAGTACAACAGTACTGCAGGCGATTGCAAGGGGTTCCTGATGCAGTGCGCCATCTACATCAACTCGCAGCCCCAATGCTTTGCAACGGATGACAGTAAGGTTTCCCTAGAATGTTCACTCCTTACTGGCAAAAGCACTGAGAAGGGCAACTGCACAGTGGGAGGGACAACAGATGAACTTTCCCTCCTACGCACATTTCCTGAAAAAATTTAAGCAGGTTTTTGATCATGCAGAGGATGGAAAGGAGGCAGAGGATCAACTTTTGGCTCTGCGACAGGGTTCTGGCACAGCGGCTGACTATGCACTGAACTTTCGCACTCTGGCACCCCAAGCAGGCTGTGAGGGGAAGACCCAAAAGGCTGTGTTTCGTCGTGGTCTAAGAGCTGATGTGCAAGTGGAATTAACCTGTTGCAATGAGAATAAGGATTTGGAGGAATTCATGGACATGACCATTAAGATGGACAATCTGATCCGCTCCCGCAGGGGTCGCCGTTCAGCTCCCTTTTTTCTCACTGCTCTCAGAGCCGCCGTCTGATGAACCCATGCAGCTAGGATACACTCGCCTGTCTGATATGGAGCGTGAACGCCGAATGAGGAATCACCTCTGCCTTTACTGTCGACGATCTGGTCACCTCCGGGCTCAGTGTCCAGCTCGACCTCCTAGACCGTCTAATGTTCGGATAAGTTACTCCTTGATGTCTGCATTTTCATGCAAAATCGTTGCATTAGCACCAAGGCTCTAGTTGACTGCAGGTAACTTTATCGATCAGGACTTTGCTAACCACCACAATATCTCTCTTGTTTCATGTGACCCGCCTCTGGCCGTCGCAGCCCTCAACGGAAGACCCCTAGGGGCCGGCAGGAGCCGTTACACCACTCAACCACTCAACTTGGTTACAGCTCTCTTTACCGTGAATCCATTCAGCTCCTGGTCACCCAATCACCAAACCACACTATCAGCCTTGGTCACCCCTGGCTAACACTTCACGACCCACAAATTTCCTGGAGAAGTCAAGAAATCTACCTGTCAACAGCGCTGTCTCACCTACCCTTTGAGACGGCAACCTACCACCACAAGCATCAACGACACACCTACAGAGCCCACCGTATTGGAAATCCTCCCCGAACCATACTGAGATCTCGGCCTGGCCTTCAGCAAGGTCAAAGCTACTCAGCTTCCCTTCCAAGACCGCCTTCTCAACAACAACTGGTCACTATGAGTACCTTGTGATGCCCTTTGGGTTATCCAATAGCCCTTCAGTCTTCCAAGCCCTCATTAATGTCATTTTCCGGTACATGCTAAACCATTATGTAATAGTGTACATAGATGACATACTCATTTACTCCAGGAACATGCAGGAACACATCCAGCATGTACGCTCCGTTTTACAGAGACTTATCAAGCAGAGACTTATGCGAAGCTCCCCAATGCCAGTTCCATGTGTCCACCCTCTCCTTTCTGGGTTACGTCATAAGCTCCGAGGGGGTAACCATGGAGGATGACAAGGTATCCGCTGTTCTGAAATGGCCCCGTCCGCAGTCAGTCAAGGAGTTACAGCGGTTTCTCGGATTCGCCAACTTCTATAGAAGGTTCCTTTGAAGATTCAGCCAGGTGGCAGTCCCTCTAACCTCCCTCACCAGAAAGGGGACCAACAAATTAGCATGGAATCCCAATAGCGAGAAGGCCTTCCAGGACTTAAAGAAACGATTCACATCCGCTCCCATCCTTCGACATCCAGACCCCAGCAAACAGTTCATTGTGGGGGTGGACGCCTCCAACACGGGCATAGAGGCCGTTATGTCACAACGATTCGGAGATCCGGCCAAGCTATACCCCTGTGCCTACTACTCTAGAAAGCTTAACCCTGCTGAATGTAACTACGACGTGGGTGACAAAGAATTGTTGGCCATGAAGGCAGCCTTGGAGGAGTGGAGGCACTGGTTAGAGGGGTCCCAGGTACCGTTTATCATCTTCACTGACCATAAGTCCCACTTCTTCTCCCGCTTTCACTTCCAAGTGACCTCCCGCCGGGGTCTAAGAACGCAAAAGCGGATGCCCTTTCCTGCCAGCAAGAACTCTCACACTCTGATAAACAGCCTTCTACCATCATTCCATCCTCGTTGATTGTGTCACCCGTTCAATGGGACATAATGGCAGAGATCTCAGACGCCCAACAAACGGATCCTACTCCTCCCAAGTGCCCTCTAGAACTGACATATGTACCCAAGGTTCTCCGTCGCCGCCTGCTCACCCAAGAACCCAAGCGCGGGGCACCCAGGCATACAAGCTACCAAGGAGCTTGTTCTGAATAAATTCTGGTGGCCTCAACTGAATCAACTCATTACCAGTTTTGTCAAGGAATGTGTCACTTGCATTAAAACCAAGTCCCAGCACCAACGCCCGGCAGGTTTCCTCCAACCTTTGCCCATCCCAGAACAACCCTGGTCACACCTGGCCGTGGACTTTATAACTGACCTGCCTTCCTCCAAACACAACACCACCATCCTGACCAAAATAGACAGGTTTTCGAAGGCATGCAGATTCATCCCACTTCCCAAGCTGCCAACCGCTTGGGAGACAGCCCAAACACTCCT
Organism: Enteromius anoplus; assembly: GCA_032359395.1. Taxonomy (NCBI): domain Eukaryota; kingdom Metazoa; phylum Chordata; class Actinopteri; order Cypriniformes; family Cyprinidae; genus Enteromius; species Enteromius anoplus. Next base: position 5,037 of record JAUMHG010034888.1, read on the forward strand.
CAAGCAGGTCTTCGGCTATTACGGCTGACCAGAGGACATAGTTTCGGACCGAGGTCCACAATTCATGTGCTGTGTCTGGAAGACCTTTTGATCTCAGTCAGGCATAAACGTCAGTCTGACCTCCGGCTACCATCCCCAGGTGACCGGCCAGGTCGAAAGGCTCAATCAGGAGCTGACCAACTTTCTGCGGTCATATTGTCACTTGAATCAGTCAAACTGGAGTGACTATCTTCTTTGGGCAGGGTATGCCCAGAACTCCCTGAAAAAACTCATAGACTCAGCTGACTCCCTTCCAGTGCGTGTTGGGTTTCCAGTCGCCATTATTCCCTTGGTCAGGGGAGCCTACGAACTTCCCAGCAGTGGACGACTGGTTAAAGAGAAGTGAGACCACCTGGGACACCGCCCACACGAACTTGCAGAAAGCCCGCTGCGGACCCTGGAGGAGAGGGGCACCAGGACAAGGCTGCTCCAGCTAAGACCCCTCCCCTGGTACCTGACGGAGAGGACATATACCAGGTAAATCAGATCTTGGATTCAGGTGTTCTGCAGTATCTTGTGGATACCTGCCAAGGATATTCTGGATCCTTCATTGACCACTTCGTTCCATCAGGACCACCCGGAGAAACCCGCCCCTCGTCCTCGTGGTAGAACTCGACGCCAAGGAGTGGCTCGCTTCTGTCACAAGCAGCGCCTCTGTGACCCTCTCCGACCGGCCGCAGAGGGAACCTTCACCCGCATTTTAGTTCCTACCCGGACTCTTCATGCCCATGCACCTCGATGAGTTCGGCTTCAGGTGTTGCTCATATCACGCTGATTATTCGCCTTTATAAGGCGCAGACTTTAGGAGCTTCGTTGCAAAGTCTTATCGTTTCTTTATGGTGGTAATTCCGAGCACTCTCCCTTGTGTTGGATTATCTGTGTTTGACTCTGGACTGTTTATGTCGTATATGACCCTTGCTGCCTGCCTTTTTGATCTCTGCCTGCTCTCTGACTACTCTGTGAACACTGCTGGATTGTTTAACAAAGCCATGCAAATGCATCCGCAAGACTCTGAGCAATCATTGTTACAACAGGACTAAGTTACCCCCAAATGCTGCAAACTAGATTACATATTTCTGTCAGGTGGTCAAGGGGAAGAGACCTCGTCTTTGGTGATCTTCATGATATATCTTGCATAGAATAAACCATATTTATCCCCTCTTTTTGTGCACTCAACATTTATTTGACTATCCTGGATTCGGCACGGGCTACATGGTGATGTCTGAAGTGGAAAAGACTGGCTATCTCTCACCTGGCGGTACCTTTATCCTGCAGGACATAAGCTTGCATACATTTACTCTCAAAAATCATGGGAGTAACAGAAGAGCAGGAATAGTATGGAATTACGTTTGAAGAACTCAATTTAGTTCCTTTTCTGAACGCAGACATTTAAGCCTACACACAGAGCATCTCACACAGCGCTCAAGTACTTTTGAATGAAGAATGAATGGAGAATTGCACAAAAAATTATGTTGAATTGTCTTCTTTGATTAGCATTTACGTAAAAAGAGTCAATTACATCTTAAGTGCAGATAAACAGAAGGGAGAACGTGTATCAGTACACTGCATCCATTGCACCCGTGCATTCTGTGTTAAAGGGATAGCTTTAATTTAGTTTCTATTGTCCAAGTCACTGATGTTAATCAAGTAAAAACACTCACTCTCTTTGACCAAATCACTTAGTATTTAGTACTCCTAAAAATGTAATTATAGATTTAGAATAAATAGTATGTTAGTTGTTATAAAGAATGCACAATTAGCCTATAGAACCATTGGTATTTCATTGAAGAGAAGACCATGTTATTGTTCTTTATTTTAAAATTAAATATTACTACTTCTCAAAATGGCATGTTGTGTGTCACCACCGTTAATTCAGTGTCTATCATGATAAAACCTTAATGGAAAGTAAAGGACGTGACATGTGGCCAGGTATGGTTTCCCATACTAGGAAACTGTGCTCTGCGTTTAACCCATCCAAGTGCATACACATAGCAGTGAGAAGTGAACAACCACACACACCGTGAACACACACCCGGAGCAGTGGGCAGTCACTGCTGCAGCGCCTGGGGAGCAGTTGGGGGAACAGTGCCTTGCTTAAGGGTCTCACCTTAGTCGTGGTATTGAAGGTGGAGAGAGTGCTGGTTATTCACTTTCCCCATCCTACAATCCCTGCCGGACCTGGGACTCGAACCCGTGACCTTTGAGAACAAGTTTAACTCCCTATCCATTAGGCCATGACTCATCATATGAAATGTAGTCGACTAAAACTAAAAAAAACATTCTGACAAATAAAACATGACTAAAACTCTGCATTTCAGGCTGGCCTTCTTAAATATCTGAGAGCTGGGATGAAAAGAGACACAAAGAAGCTTTCAACAAGCTGTAGCGTTTGGTCCAATCGGGCACAAACTATTTGTTAGAGTTAACAAGTGTTGACAATCTTGGGTTCCGCTTTCATCAACCTAAGAGGTAACTCGAACTGCAAATACTGTACTAGTGTCTGTGTAACCTCCACCCAATGGGCCGCTGTTAAGGCAAGCCAGGCCTTGGATTGCCATGACAACCGACTGATAAAGATTTGTTTTACTGCTCGATAGAATGTGACCTCAACAGGTTCTTAAAAGCCCCCACAGCAGAAAATCTATCTCTCTTCCTACTTTTCTGGATGCCGGAACGCCAGCATTTCTCTCTGGTCTCCTGACCAAGGCCCTTGGAGCCGATGTCGCCACATCAGCTTGGCATAGATGCAGCACAAGCTGCAGAGACTGAGACGAGAAGTTAGCTCCACGGCAACATCTAAGCTCTGAGCCAGACCTTTGCGGTCTTGAATCATTCCATTTACCCAGGATTCACGGATCATGACAGATCTCTCTTCCAGCTCCTCTTTTATCTACCAATTACCAGTGTCAGGACACCTTTTGGGAATGCATCACTCTTCAAACCAGCGGGACATGATTGACAATCCTAAACCTTGTAACCATCCGGAATTCGAGACTGCATCGGACCCTCACCAAAGAGGCAATGCAATGATCGCACATATAACTTAACAAAAAAGAGGTTTAATATTAGTTATGGCACTGATGGTTTTGCAGGTGACAACTGACTCTGTTTTCATAACTTCAATTCTAGCTCTTTCTTAATGGTTCACCCTTAAGCCTTGCTTTGCACTTTCCCTTTAGAGTGAATGTATTTATACATGTGAGTTAACGCAGAGTTAATAAAACTTTTGCACAAATGACATGAGTTTCTGATTCTGCCTTGCAAAGTAATGTCCCTTTACGGTTGTGATCCTGCTACATGCTCTAATGCAGTAATACTGTAAGAAGGCATTTTTCTGTGGCCTAGAAAATATACCTTCTTAAATACACTATGTGTTCGCTGAACGAACAGATCAGTTGATTGTAATTCTGCTACAGTTACTACTGACAGCTAATATAAATAATTGCAATTAGTCATTTATTAATAGTAATTATTTACATCAATGTCTATATTCCCTTATTGAGCTTAAAATATGTTACAAAGCTTTTCCCCCACTATGCTCAAGTGTCAGAACAGTTTCATTCTTGTCCTCACATCCAGTCGTTCTTGGATCCTTTTGCACTTTGCCGTTCATGACACCAGAAAAGAAAAACTTACTGGGTCAAGTATGCACTCTTCAGATTTATCCCCACCGCACCAGTGACATAAGTTTAGTAGACAAACAGTGTCATATTGAGTGAGGGATGCAATTGTCCTAGCCTGCGAGGCACATGGTCTAAAACTTCCTCTAAGAGCTAGGGGCCGTTTGGATACCCATGCCACTCTAGGCTCGCATCTCCTTGAGTCAACATTCCAAAGTTATGTCTGAGACCTTTTCAGTGTTTGTGCAACCTTGAGGGGTCCAGACACTTCCAGTCCAGCGGCATTGGAATTCTTGTTCTTATAAACATTACTGAAATGCAGCATGAAAAGTAGCTTTTCATAGGGAACATTCCTTGAAACAGAAATGCTGTGCCTCAATGCCACACTGTAGGCATGCCTTGACATCTTTTCAGTCAAAGGTATAGCCTGAAGGAGTGTCAAATTTACATCTATTAATCAGAATCAGAATAAGCTTTATTCGTAGAGTGTGTGCAAACACAGAAGGAATTTGTTGTGCTCCTGTTACATTCATACATGCTTACATACATACATACATCCACATCGGACATGAGAACAGAATTTTTTTTTTAAAATACAATCACAATAAGTGATTGTTCTGCTAATAAAAAAATTTCGGGAGGAAGTGCTGGATGATTAATCTCAGCCGGCCCGCATTTTCTAATCAAACACCTTGTTATCCGACCAATCAACCAAGTATAAATAAACCCATTTCCTTCACATCCACATTTCGTCTTTTTTGCGCACCCCTCCCCCACCCCTTCTCCTCCACTCATCCCGCTCGCGCCTTCCGAGGGGCAGACGGGGAACGAGCCGGACGCCAAGCTCCTGCCCTCGCTAGGGTTCTAACCACTAGGGCTCGGAGTCCGACGTTCCCCCGGCTCGCCCCCGGACAGCATGCCAAATTTGCTTTATATGATTATTAAGGAAGCGCGAACTCGTGAAATAATAATAATGAAGGGAACTAATGTATTTTTTTTTAAGTTGCACGTCTGCCTTACAGGTACGTTCTTTTTTGCGCACTAAAACGCCGCCAAAGACCAAGATGTCTCGCAGCAACTCCGCTGATCTCCCCGGCAAGGAGCCCACTCCGCGCCCCGCTACCCACGCCTCAGCCATCCAGCACGCCGCAACCTCGCCTCAGCTCCGACGCGGGCCCGCGGCGGCTAGAGGCCGCAGGCCTACTAGGCCGCAGGCCTACTAGGCCGCCCCGCTCACCTGAAAGGGCGGCCCGCTCTCGCTCACCTCAATCCCGACAACAACAACCACCTCCAGCCTCCTCCTACACCTCTGCTCGCTCTTCCACGGCCACCTGGACCATCCCGCTTCTCAACCACACGCTAACTTCTGCCGGCATTTCCTACCCGAAGAAGGCTAACAAAACGGACCTTCTCCAAATACTAGACATTCACCTTCCCGACGTTTCTCCTCCAACCACTCCAGCGAAAAAATAAAAAAAACCAGCCACTCACCCTTCACCCGCTCCGCCTTCTTCTCTCCGCCGATCGGCTCGCTCCGGACCTCCAGCTAGCTCAAGCTACGCTCCCGGCGCCGCTAGCTCTCTACAGCCTCCAACCACCCAGTCAACGACGCCATCCGCCATCCTGCTTCAGTCATCCGCCAGCCCGTTCCAACCATCCACCAGCTTGCTTCAGCCACTCGCCAGCTGGCTGCAGCAATCCCCCAATCAGCCGCAGCCATCCGCCAGCCAATCACTGCCCGGACCTTCCAGCAGCGCTCCCGCCCACCTGCCACAGCAAGCTTACCCAGACAT
>JAUMHG010034889.1:0-10481 GCA_032359395.1 Enteromius anoplus
GGTCCTGACTCTCTGTGGTCATTAAAAATCCCATGACACTCATCGTAAAGAGTAGGGGTGTAACCCCGGTGTCCTGGGCAAATTTCCACTGGCCCATGTCTATCATGGCCTCCCAATAATCCCCATCCATTGATTGGCTGTATCTCTCTCTCTCCTCTCCACCTGTAGTTGGTGTGTGGTGAGCGCACTGGCGCCGTTGTCCTGGGGCTGCTGTCGCATCATCCAAGTGGATGCTGCACACTGGTGGTGGTTGAGGAGAGACCCCCTACATGATTGTAAAACGCTTTGGGTGTATGGCCATACACAGTAAAGCGCTATATAAATGCGTCATTCATTCATTCGATGACTGACTCATCAAGGCCCAATCGCAAGTAGAGTTGTGCGATCACAGGGAGCTGGTGCTTCAGCACCTTAGCCAGTTGGGGCTTCAGGTCAACTGGGAAAAGTGCAAACTCTCTCCAGTACAGAGAATCTCTTTTCTCGGTGTGGAATTAGACTCGGTGAATTCCTCACAGAGGAATGAGCTCAGTCAGTGCTGGCCTGCCTGAGTTCCCTCGAAAGGCAGGAGAGTGGTACCACCTCTGGTGGAAGAACACTTAGGTCTGCCGCGTCCCGTCCAGGAGCCACACATGGAGGTTCCAGAGGTCTGGACGCGGGTGCCACATGGTGCCGTACCCCTGAGAGAGGAGATCAAGCCTCAGAGGTATGCGCCAGGGAGGAGCTGTCACGAGGAGCATGAGTTCTGCAAACCAGGTCCGGGTGGGCCAGTATGGCGCTACAAGCAAGACCTGTTCCTCGTCGTCCCTGACCTTGCACACTGTCTGTGCGAGAAGGCTCACTGGGGGGAAGGCATACTTTCATAGGCCTTGCGGCCAGCTGTGTGCCAGTGCGTCCGTGCCAAGGGTCCCCTCGGGGTGGGAATAAATCCACTGGCAGTAGGAGGACTCGTGACAGGCAAACAGGTCTACCTGTGCTTCCCTGAATCGACTCCGGATCAGTTGAACCGTCTTGGGATGGAGACGCCACTCTCTCGGGTAGGTAATCTGACGTGAAAGCGTGTCGGCTGCATGATTGAGCTCCCCCTGGATGTGAACAGCACGCAGGGATTTGACGAGCGAGCTGGTACATGCATTGTGATCGTATACCCCCCTGCCAGTTGATATACGCCACAGTCGCAGTGTTGTCCGTCCGGACCAACACGTGCTTATCCTGCAGTATCGGCCGGAACCACTGCAGGGCCAAGTGCACTGCTACCAGGTCTAGGCAGTTGATATGCCAAAGCAGCTGGGGCCCTGTCCAGAGCCCCGAGGCTGCCTGCCCATTGCTGTAGGCATCTGTTGGAGCGACAGTGTGCCGGGACACCTGGCCCAGGGGCACTCCGGCCTGCAGGAACACAGGGTCTTTCCAGGGACTGAATGTGCGACGACACTCCGGTGTTATAACCACTCGGAGTGTGCCGCAGTGCCATGCCCATCTCAGGACCCGGTAGTTCAGCCAGTGCTGTAGTGGTCTCATATGTAGTAATCCCAGCGGCGTTACAGCGGCTGCAGATGCCATATGCCCCAGGAGCCTCTGAAAGTGTTTTAGTGGCACCACTCTCCTGACTGAGCGCATTCCTCTGTGATGCGCGCTGTCATACTCACCAAGTCTAACTCCACACCGAGAAAAGAGATTCTCTGTACTGGAGAGAGTACTTTTTCCAGTTGACCTAAAGCCCCAACCGGCCGAAGTACTGAAGCACCAGCTCCCTGTGATCGCACAACTCTTCTTGCAAATGGGCCATAATGAGTCAGTCGTCGGGGCAAGGGCACCCTCCACGACCTTCATAAAGACAGGGACAGGGAGAGCCCGAAGGGGAGGACCCTGTACTGCCATGCTCGACCCTCAAACGCAAACCGTAGAAACGCTCTGTGTCGAGAAAGAATCGAGACATGGAAGTAAGCGTCCTTCAAGTCGACCACTGCAAACCAATCCTGGAGCTGAATGCATTTGATAATACCCTCCTGGTATTATTGCAAAACAGTTAGGTCAGACCGCTTGGTGTCCTGCTTGCTGCGCCATTCCCCCTCACCGGGGATGTGAGCACCTGTACTCTCCCGGTCATGTCTCCTTTTGCGAACCCTGGTCGAGCATTCTCCAAGCACCAACGGCAGTCAGACTGGGGTGCAGCAGTCTGACGCTAGGCCCAGTATCAGGTGATTGCATTGCCCGAAAGGTCAGCCCCTGTACTGGGATAGGTGGCCGCTTGTATGATTCCCCATGGGTAATCTCTTGCGAAGGTGACTCCACGAGAAGGTTTCCCAGATGGTAAACTCATGTCTTCCCTCGGCCCGTCTCTGTGGACTAGTGCTTTCCCCCTGCGGGTGGAACCAGAACCTGAGACATATTCGTATGTGTACTACCCTGTGGGTTAGTCCATATTTGTGTTACCACACATTCACCTCCCTATACGGCAGGGTGTGGTCTCTGTAGCGTTCCCGTTCATTCCGCCAAACTGTAACAACAAAAAGAGAGGACTTGAAGCATCCTCCTTGAAGGTCGAAATCCCTTCTCTAGAGTTAAACTATTTTCTAGCTCAGGAACGAACAGTTTGGTCCAAACCAGTGGCAAAGTACTTACCTCTTGGTCCCTACGGGTATCATTGTCAAGCGAATTTGCACTGGTGCGTTGGGAAGGTTACGACCTTGTGAAGCAGTTGGCGGCACGCCTGTCCGGTACAAACTGCAGAGCTGTTGGTTGTGACAGGGCTCTTGGCTGTGGCGCTTTCCAAATGGACCCCAGTCTGTTGTCACGATATAACGTCATTGTGACTGACAGTGAGGGAACGTCCCGGCTACCTATTGTAACCCCCGTTCTCTGATGGAGGGAACGGAGACGTTATGTCACCCTGCCACAGCCTCGACCCATCGCTGGGGGCCCAGGAACCTGGCACTCGGCTCCTCAGCAATATCTGATGAGTGGATGCACCTGCTGCCCTATTTATACCCACTCAGCGGGGAGTGGCTCAGCATGCAAATTCCACTAGCCAATTCTGATTGGCGTTTTCTCTTTATTAGAGAGTGTATCAGGGCTCCCAAGTAATGACCCCAGTCTGTCCTCACAACATAACGTCCCATTCCTTCCATCAGGGATTGTATTGGCCTCCATCAAGAGGGTAGGGGACCTGCAGGCATTTTCTGCTGACAAATCGTGCTTAAAGATCGGGCCCTAGGATTCCAAGGTAACACTGAGGCCACGGCCCAACTATGTGCCCAAGGTTCCCATGACTCCATTTAGAGACAAAGTGGTGAACCTCCAAATATTTGCAAATATTTGCAGAACTGCAGGTTGGGCAACCCCTAACACGTTTGCTAGATTCTAAAGCCTTAGTGTGGAATTGGTATCCTGTGTTCTCACCTCTAATAGGTAGTGGCACAGAGTGGCCCGGTTTCGGTTGGCTTGGCAACACTAATTCTCCATAGAGTCCAAAAGAGCAGACCCTGTTGAGTTTTTCGGTTCCCCGTCGGCAGCCAGATGTTGCAGAGCATCTGGCGCCAGGCCCTCGATGCAATGAATCCTTGAGAACCGCTAGAGGGCTGGGGCCCCTTGATTGATACCCCCTGAGGACATCATGTGGTATTTACAGTAAAAAAAAAAAAAAATAAAAAATACGTGTTCCACTGGCAGTCTGCTGTTCATGAGGGTTTGATCACCTTCCATATTCCTTATGCATTGAAAGTTCATGATATATGTGTATTCGTTTTAACTTCCTTCGGGAAGGCTGACTTCTGCACGTCTTCCAGATGTCTCAGTGCTCCAGTTACCGAGGTAGTGCAGTTCTGGTATCCTGTGGTCAGAGTCCCGGCCTAGAGGCCAAACACTGGGGGCTTGGGAGACTCCCACACGATGCTGGAAGGGGCAGCTTTCATGGCGTTTTGGTAGGGATCCCTATTCTTCTGAAAGGGAACATCTCGGTTACATATGTAACCCTTGTTTTGGTTGATATAAAAAGGTGCGTTTCTTCAAACAAAACATCGGATCCTTCGCTGGCTGTGCTAGTGGGTCTGTTGTGTCTGGTGTTGCAAGTTCAGTGACGCAGTAATGACAATTTTCTCCGGCCAATCAATGACCAGCAGAGTTTACACGTCACGTTTTGGGAACAGTAAGGCTCGATTGGAACCTCGGTTGAGGTGGTACTAAAAAAAGGACCAGGTATCAGGTACTGTTACCAGTGGAAAAGCCCCCAAAAGTGAGCTGTACTGAACCGTACCGTACCGTACAATGCAGTGGAAAAGCACCATAGCAAGCAAAGGATCTCCAGGAATTTATTTAGTTGATTTAGTCCCTCCTTTCCTGAGCCATTAATGGAATTATCACACATGTGCAGCTTCTCTAGCCACGGGCCTCCTGCGGCATCATGGCCACTCTTGTTTTTTTCTCATTTCTTCTTTGTCTTCTTCCCTAACCACAACATGATATTCACAGCTGAGACTAATCTAGGATCCGGCAAAAAGACATGACTCACTGCCTCAATTCATCAACAGATTGGAATTTATTTTTATGATAACAGCACATAAAAAACTAAATAAAATTAAACTGGAAAACCATTTTAAATCATCTGGAGAGGTCTATAAATTAAAACACACACAGTGGCAGAGAGACGTCTTTCCCTGTGTTCTCTCGTTGGTCTATAGAGCAATAGGATAGTTTTGGGGGAAACAGCGAAATGCCGTTGGCAACACTGAGCAAGTGACAACCAGCTTCTCTCAATGCCACAAGCCACAAGTTCAGTTGTGGCCTCCCATAGGCCAGTTCACACCACACAAACAAAAGCATATCAATGCCGACAGCTGACCGAGCGCAATATATCACTTCTCAAACATTCCAAGCCTAAAATACATTTGCCAAAAGACATGGACAGGGTAAGTTGGTGGAACCTGACGAACACATCTGTTGCTGTTTGTTGGTGCGGAGTAAATTGGTTTTGGAGAACATGATCAATACATGCAATTGCAATGTAATGTGTATGTGTCTATTTAATATGTGTCATTTAGTATTTGTGCATGTGTGTGAAGCAGAAAATGAGCTTCAAGACCCATATTATTTAATATTTCTGTCCAAATATAGTCATGGCCAAAAATATCGGAACGCTTAATAAATATAAACTAAGAAGCTGTGAAAAATGATTCTGAATTGTAAATCCTTTTAAACTTTTATTTAAAAATAATCACTGAAATCTTAACTTTCATTGGATAATAAGAATATAAAATGGGGGGAAATTTCATTATGAAATAAATGTTTTTCTCAAAAACATGTTGGACACAATTATTGGCACCCCTATAAATTCTTATTAGTAAAATCTCTCTGAAGTATGTTTCCATTCATATTCCCAATTTTGAGCACTCCAGGGTGATTATGAACATGAAATTACCCAGTCATTGCTTCCTGTTTCACAGTAATATAAATAGAATGAAAACCCAAACCCCTTATCATCCATCACAATGAGAAAAAATTCTCCTAACTTATCCAAAAACAAACTCCAGCATATTCAGTTATCAGACATGACTGCAATTTTAAACTTTGGCACTGGCTTCTGTGATCAGATGAAACTAAAACTAGAGCTCAACATGGGTTTGAAAACACAAACCTCAAAAACAACACAAAAATTGTTCACTGAGCACAAAACCAAACTTCTCCTTTGGCCATTCCAATCCTCTGACCTAAACCCTGTAGAAAATAAATGTGAGGTTAACTGAAGAGAAGAAGCACCAACATGAAGCTGGAAATATAAAGAGTCTGTAGGAATTTTTGGATGAAGGAATGGTCTCTGATCTCTTGTCAGGTGTTCTCTAATGTCATCACGCATTATAGGAGAAAATCTCGAGCTGTTAAATTGGCAAAAGGTATTAAATAGAAGGGTTCAGTTAATTGTGGCCAATGTGCATTTGAGAAAAAACATTTAGATATTAAGTTTAAATAAAAGATCAAAAGATGCAGATTTTTACAGCATTTCTTGATTATATTTACCAAGGGTGCTGATATTTTTGGCCATGACTGTTAATCTTGTACATACAAATCGGAAATTGCAATAGTGTTTTCTTCTCTATTGTGACATATAACCCAAAAGAAACAGCTTCTTTAACAAGAAAAATGATGGGGGGTTTTTTTGTTAACCGACTAGATATAAAATTGCTGCAAACTCATATGAGCCAAGCTGTATGTGTTAAGAAACGGACAGGATACTGCGGGTAAGTAAATCAAAGTGTCTTTATTTACAGTGCAGGTTGAATCAACAGTCAACGGAGAAGCAACAATAGTGAGTATATATGAAGTAGATTCACAGGGAATGAACCGTTCAATAATGAATGTCTTGGTCCTTTGTAGGAATCCAGGAAGCAGAGGAGAACGATGAAGCACGGGAGACGATGGAGAGAAGTGACAGCCACACACCACACTCGGAGGAATATAAGGAAGCCTGGGAGAGATACAGACACTGCAGGTACATGGAGATGATATAAAAGGTAAGTTAATCAGGTAAGTCAACAATGGAAATCGATCTTGCCTTGGGTGAGTCCACTTCGTCAAAGAACGAGCTCGGTCCAGGAGTGTTGTTTGGTGTGTGCTTTTATATGGTGACTAATGAGTGACTTGATTAGAAGCAGGTATGATGACAGGTGAAGGTGGAGCTTGGCGTGGATGTGACATTACCCTCCCCTCGAGGCCCCCCCCCCAGGTGCCATGGTTTGAGTGCGTTTCCAGAAAAGGGGGTGTTTGGTGGGTAGTTTGGGTAAGCGGCCTCTAGCTGCATGAGCTCTGGGGAATTATCTGGAAGCTCAGGTTCAAAAGGACATACTGGAAGCTTGGGTTCAAGGGGGCACACTGGAAGCTTGGGTTCAAGGGGGCGCACTGGAAGCTTAAATTCAGGGAAGTGCTCTTGAGGCGCGAGTTCTGGGAGGCGCTCTTGAAGCGCAAACTCAGGGCATGGAATCTGGATCGGCTTTTCAGGTTGATACTCAGGAACTGGAATTAGAATCGGCTCTCCTTGCCACATTTCAAGTACTGCGTCAGAAGACAATGAACCGGAATCATTGGGGAACTGGAACTCTGGATCAGGAATCAGCGGAGCGGAATACATCCAGACTTTGACTCACTGACTGAACTTGAATCAGGTGGAAGGAGGTCCGTGGGCAATGTGATTAGATCTGGCAACCCAGTCTCTGGTAGGCGTTTCCGGGGTTTTAGCGTTGTCCGCTCTCTCTGCGTGCATCTACGCGGTCCGGGTGTAGGGCGAAACTTTCGTGGTGCAGGTATCTGCTGGTGCTTTTGTGGTTTGTGGATGGATCGACATTCTGGCTGAGTAGGACTTAAATAACGTCTTCTGATTGCTAACCGAGAACCAGGCAATTGTAGTGCGGTTTTACCTCGGCGATATGGCAATATGCACCTCCGCCATTGCTCATATGGCGCGGGGAATGAAGGAACTCCCTGGAGAAGACAATGAATAATCTCCTCAGCTCCGTACATCCTGCACTTCTGTTTAGGTCTGAGCTTCTGTTAAGAAGCGGACAGGATACTGCGGGTAAGGAAATCAAAGTGTCTTTATTTACAGTGCAGGTTGAATCAACAGTCAACGGGGAAGCAACAATGGTGAATATATATGAAGACACTTGGAGTGTTTGATAGTGTGATCATAGTTCACGGTGGTGTGTGTGTGTGTGTGTGGAAGTGTGTTCCGGTATAGACCATGCAAAAGCTCCAATATTGAACCTCAGCTTTCTTGTGGTAATGTTTGTTTTCTTTGTTTGTTTTTTTCTACTATTATTGACTCTATTGATGATTATTGTATGATCTTTCAATAATATCAGACTTTAAATGCAAGATATTTAAAGTGTACCTCAAGTATATTTGCAATAGTTCCACTGTGGCACAATCAAATATACTTATATATAAGTATATATTTAGCTTGATTTCAACGCTACTTCCACACAAAGTGCATTAAGAGCAAAATCTGTTGTTCCAATTTAGCAGACTTCAAGTGTACCAGTTTTTATATACCAATAGTTCAATTGCAGGGTATTTTTATTAAGCACATAGATATGTAAATGTATTTATGTGCTTATGTATGTAAAAAAAAATAAATTAAACACACTTAGTATGTTTATTTTTCACTAGGCTGACTTGGCCAAAAAAAATTCAAATACTGTAAATGAACACAGAATATGTGTTCATTTTACTCTTTGGGAAACCCGATAATATGTAAATAGTGAGTTGTCAAACACAAATGGGAAAGTAATGGCCCAAATGCCACAAATCTATGCATAATATAACACAAAATAAGTTACTTTGATAAAATGAGTTTGTTGTTTAGTAAGTACATGTGACTGTGCATAGACATGAGTATCTTACACAGCCCTCTGTAACCCTATGATATTTCCTGTTTCTCGTCTACATTGTCTCTGTGGATGTGCTGTGTTTTCAAGGTACTGTAATAGGAGTCCTAATACTTTAAGTGGTTTCAAAGGAAGTTTTGTGCAAGTGTGTTTAACCAGAGGAACACTAAAAGCCCATAAGAGCTCCTAGTGATTATAGCAATAACTGTGAATATGCACATGCAGTCAGTAGTTCAGAAAATGTGTGGTACCTTTGCTCTTTGCTTTCTTTTGTCTGGAAGATGTGGTATTGCTCCTTTGGGAGATCAACTCTGTTTCATCTGAAAGAAAGAAATGCTTTGAATGACATCACTTTGCACAAAATGAGGTTACATTAAACACTTTAATGTCTCCCGGTAAGTGTTGTAAAAAGAATGATGTGATTTAGTCTCTTGACACATTCCATTCCATTACATTACACACTGCATGTATCCCACTCATACACAACTGTGTACCATGCAGAGGTTGTATTAGGTTTAGAAAAACAGAAATGCCTTAGCTAGAAGTCTTATCTTGACGTTTTAGGATAAAACAAGTCCCTAGGGATAAAACAATCTCTAAGGCACAATCAGCAGTATTACTATTGATAGAATAAATTAGGTGAGAGTACACAAACTCTAATACACACCTGTGATGGATGTGGTCCTAATTTCAGCCACAGGGTTTAGCAGCTCAATGGCACCCCCACACTGCAGCTCATTTCCATTAATATAGAGCTCCCTGAAGATGTGGATTGACCAATGAATGGATACAATAAACTAAAGAGTCTGTTATGTGTGATGTGATGTCAGAAGCCCTTTTCCACACCAAATCAGGCCCCTCTTCATCAGTAAGTGATGCTGAAAAATAAACAAGCTCTTTTCCCAATCATAATGAGTAGACTTGAGTTACAGAGGCCCTCAAACACATTAGCTCGATCTCTACTCCAATCATGGTTGATGAAATCAATTCTTGACAATTTTGTGCAGATCGCATCTGAAAAGGCCTCTACTTTAACCTTTCTTTTTTTTTGCATAGAACCTGTACTTTTATAGACATATTATGAAACTGATTGACTTGCAGCTTGTTCTTAAACAGTGCACCCAGGTCATCCATGTGCTTTGTAATGGCTTCTAAATTTCTGGGTGCTTGCAAATATTAAATTCACACGCATTTTATAGACTCATTTTGTCCTTACTGGGGCTATATTCTTCTTGGAGTACTGAAGTTCAATGTGGACATAGTTAGATGATCCACATGCTTTAGTGTGATGGATAGCATGGATGGAAACAATTCCTTCCTGCCTTGGTACTGAAAACCTCATTGAGACGTTACCTAACCCATGTCTTGAGTGCTCCATTATGTCACTTATTGTTCGACAGCACGGCAAGTCGGATTTGAGCCCGGCCTAAATAACCTAGTAGCTTAGGTCAAGCCAACAACAGGCCAGTGAGCAGTAGCAATCATGATCATGCACACACAGACATCACAGCTATGCAAACATTGTGGCGAAGTGTTGGCTGTATTGATTGAATTCCCTGCTGAGAGACACTGTTGAACAACTTGAAATACACTTCCTTTTTAATTCACAGGGTATTCCCCCTCACAAAAGGACAGCTTTAGATTCCAGAGTACCTCCAATCCTGTATAAGGATGTACTCTATGTGAACCGAGCCGGAGTACGACTGTCCCCACTCACCCCTGGCCTGCACACACAGTGCACTTTAGCATTCGTGCCCGACCACGCTTACGTCATTATGATGCAACGTTTTCTAAATAAACAGCAAGAGAAGCGCTCTTGCTCAGCACATTGGAGTCCATTGCTGTTTACTTTGTGGCTTATTATTTTGAGTTGTTTGGTCTGCGGTGGTTCAGAGCGTATTGATGAACAGGTCTATCCCAAAAAGTGATGTCACACTTCCTGTTCCGTGCTCCAGCATGGTTAGCTCTCACACTACATGCACAGTTCAGATTGCTTAGTGTGAGTTCACCCTAAGAGTGAGATGCCGGGAAGATACTGTCACGCCCACCAGGCATTCCTCGTCCTCGTGTTCTATGTTTTGTTTTTCATTCAGTCTCCCTCGTGTGTTCCTG
>JAUMHG010034890.1:0-10474 GCA_032359395.1 Enteromius anoplus
TCTTGTTTTATTAAATATTCAGTTTATGTTAATTCCGTCTCCGTGTCCTGCCTGCCTTTCCGTGCCTTTGTCCGCTCAGAGGAAGCGAGAGCGCGAGCTCAACGCACAGCGCGCTCTCTCGTGACAAATAGGGAGCCAGTGCAGTGTTGACAGAACCGGGCTAATATGCTTATACTTCCTGGTTCTAGTAAGGACCCTAGCTGCTGCATTTTGAACCAGTTGTAGCCTATTTATCAAGCATGCAGAACAACCACCCAATAAAGCATTACAATAATATAACCTCGAGGTCATAAACGCATAAATTAACATTTCTGCATTTGAGGTTGAAAGCATAGGACGCAATTTAGATATGTTCTTGAGGTGGATCGCATGATCACATATTTTCCTAAGCCCCATTCATATTAGCAGCAATAGTGTCGCTGCATGTCGCCAGGGGCTGTCGATGAGGTCACTGGTGGGCATCCTTATTACTGGTTGCCTAGTAATGTCGTTGTTGACAGCGAATCAGGTCTCTTGCTGCCAAATACAAACATTTTTGGAAAAAAATTAAATTAAATTAGTATAATAAAAACATAAACTGAATCCATACTAGAGATCTGCACTCCTGTGGTACAAGATTTGATGGGTGAATGCCGGTGCGGGTGGTAAGGTCCTTATGTTAGTGTGGGTTGCGGGAGAATATAATTATTTGCGGGACTCCCGCAAAATGGAATTATCTTAAAAAATTTTACTAAAAAGCCATGTTGTACTTGTTTTTCTACATTGCTGTTCTGAAGCAGTATTAGGCCAAATGTGTTTCTGTTTGACCACTTCAGAAATTAAAGTTTATTATTATTTCGTTTCATTGCAAAACTATTAGCCTATACTTTATCCAACTGTAATTCTATGTTGTTAATGACATAATGGGCACATCATTACTTACTCCTCATTAATTATTTATAAAATAACATGAATTCATGAGTTGTTAATGTATCATTATGTCATGACATTACTTGGGGGGGCACATCATTACTAACTCTTTTTTTATTCATATTCAGCTCGTCTAAAACAGATATTTGGTGCTTTTCGGGGGTTTGTTAAGAAGTGGAAGAGCAGAGGTCCTGTGGCTGCATTTGGACTGAATAGTAAGAGGAAAGTTGACATTTTGAATAGAGCAATAGAGGTCCAAAAGAAAAGTAAGAGCACAAGAGAAACATCTGACTTCAGTGCAGTATTAATGTATAATTACAGTAAACCAATTTATAACATAACTAAAAAGATGATCATCTTCTCTATGATTTTAATTTGGAAAATTGTGTCAGGTTAATTATAATGAAAACATTATTATAGGATGACAGTGGTGGAATCACTCAAAACAGTATGAGATGCACTTGTTTTTAATTAAGAACACATTCTTGTTTGTTGGTTGAGTTAGGTTAAATGTAAATACTACAAGAAATTCTCTGTCATTCACTGATGTTTGTGACAAGTGCAGGTAAAAGATCTATAAACAATTTAGTGCCATTAAAGCATGTTTGATTTAGATTACCACAAACTGTAAATTAATACATTAACTTACATGCAGTAACTAACATGCAATTAATGTGGCGTTATTCATGCAGTAATTAATCTGAGTCATGTCTTAGTTAAGTTAGTCCATGATTAATTTATGTCTTAACTCATCATTAGTTTACAGTCAAGTGATTGTTAATTAATGTATTAGTACATGATAATTCATGTACTGTTATTGTAAAGTGTTACCAAAAATACAAACAATGCAAATTCACAAACTACACACAAAATGAGTGAGAAATATACAGAGTGCAACATAAAATATTGTGCAAATAATCTTTATGAACTATAGAAGTTCATAATATAACTGCTGAATGGACGATCCGCTGACTGTATTTGCATCAGAATGATTTTACCAGGACATCGCCTCGCAAAGCGAATACCTAAATTCCAGTGCTTTATCCGATGTGCACCACTGTTTCATCCTTGTTTTTTATTTGTTTGATGTCAAATTACTGTGTCGTGTTTTTCTGGGCTCTTTCAGAGAGTGCTGTCATGCAAATGTGTTATTTTGTGTTTGTTTTCATGCTATGATATACTTTATTTTCACTTTGTGCTCATTCAAATATCCATTAAACCCCCCCAACAGTGTTTCAAAAGGCCAACACCTATGTTTATTGCTTGAATGTAAGACAGTTTGCACCAATCTGTGCATTGGCTGGGACTAAGCATCAGTAATCGTACCTGGTTGGCTTATAGGAACGAAATGCGGTGGATTTCTCGGACAAATCAATTTTGTCAAAATGCAATGATGTAATCACCTCTGCTATGGAGCCTCTGAATATATATGTGTATATATATCTGAATATATGATAAATGAGCCGCATGAATCTTCGCATCGTGCCACTTTTTTAAAGCAATCAGATAGGATTAGTGGTTCAAAAGTTATTAAACATTTAAGATCAATTGCTATTTTTAGCCGTGGGCGGTGTCTCGGTTTTTGAGGGTTAAGGCACTCAGGTCTCAATCAGGAAACATACTCCCGTCTGGTAGAATGACGCAGTCGGTCACAAGAGCCAATAGTATTTCATAACAGCATGATGCAATCAATCACAAAACACGCAAGAGCTAATGCCATTTCACAACCAACGTTGAGGTAAGGATTCTTGTAGCGCCATTTCTCGAAATGAACAGACTGCAGCAGTGCACAGGAAGTACTCAGAAATAATATAAATAATAAATAATATAATTTAAATAAAACAGTTTTGACTCTTTACATTGAAAAACACACCCCTACACATATGCAATAAGGCCATTGTTTTTACCCAATATATTTTTTTAAATATGATGATAAAAGCAAAAAAAAAATATTGCGTCAGAATTGACGCTAAGGGTTTCGTAATTAAAACTACTGAGGACCCTTCACGTCGAAAAGTGTCTAAAAAGGGGTACCTTGATCATCAAAAACCAACGCAAAAGCTGGGAGCATACAGTGGAGTTGGGAGTGAGAATACGTTGCATTCCCATTAGCCTATCGGAGCTACGAGGTTTCCCTTTAAATAGGGCAAACTCCCTCTTCTCTGGTATCTCGCTCGTTGCATCGCTCCGCCTCCCCTTACTGCGCCTTTAGTCCTCACCTTCCTCTCGGGGATCGGGCCGGATGCCAAGCTCTGTCCAACCCTCCCCGCCAAGGGTTTAAAATCCCTAGGGCTCGGAGTCCGCCGAGCTCTCAGCCCTCTCCCCGGACAGCATGCCAAACACGCTTATTCCATTTAAATTATTAATGAGGAAATGTGAACTTGTGAAAATATAAATGGCAGTCTGTCTGGGTCTATAAAACTATTCAGGCTCGGAGTCAGCACTGCAAGTACCACTGGCTTGTGCAGGTACTGCAGCTGGATGAAGTTCGATTCCAGCAGTACTTCAGGCAAGACCAGACACAGTTTGATGAGCTGCTGCAGAGCTGAAAGGAAAATTATCACATAAGGACTACCGTCACATTCTCACTCCCAACTCAGCACATATTGCCCCTTGGTCAGGACCCCCTGGCATACTTTTTTGATGCTCAATTTTTCAATCCTTTAATGTCATTATTCGATGTGCAGGCTCCTCCCTTGTTGACAGCTGTTTGTCTTAATTGTTTGCATGGATTTGTAAAAAGAGAAATAGAAAGTAATAAATAAATAAATACTTTCATTGGAACACCTGAACCCCACCCTCCACCCAAAACCTACCTACTTTTGAATACTATAAAACACTTAGAAGGTAAATAACAGTACAGTCATATGTGTTTTTTGCAAAAATTTACCGTAAAAAAACAGTGTAAAAGCATTACAAACAAGTCATACAATATCTTTATGCAAAGAAGAAAGTAAAACATGAGGTTTGAATCACTGATAATGACCCCGCGTCATCTCATTCAAAAAGATTGCATTATGCAATTGGTCACAAGAAACACAAGAGGCAATGACGTTTCACAACCAAGGCTGATGTAAGGCTTCTGGCTGTATTTTTGTAAAAAAAAATTCCATTTGTGCACAGTGTGATGAGCGTACCGATTACTGATCAGCGTTGCCCTATTTACCAACGAGGGAGCACCAGCCAGACTCTTCAGCGGCTCATCAGGCCAGCTGCAAGCCATTAGCCCACAGCAAGCTTCATTTGAACTCTGCACGCCGAACTAACGAGTCTCTCTTCTCTTCCCAGAAACCAGCTACTAGGCCTGTTTAATCTGCATCCTAGAAGGGACAGAACCTGCATTGAACTGATCAACAGACTGCTTCCCAAGAGGACAGAACCCAGCGCGCTCCTCGTTTGACTGGGAGAGCTTAAAAGGGGTCATTCGGCGCCATTTAAAGACTGCATTTTCAAGTGATATTTTTGTTAAATAAATCCACCCTCCCGGTATATTTTTGTTATTCCTCACTCTGTTGTCCTGGACACAGGACACAGATAACAACGTTTGTGTAATTCTTTTAGTTAGTTTTTTTTTTACACTTTTTCACCACTTTAAAATTTTTAGATTTTTTTGTGTTTTCCTGTCCCCCCAGCAGGCGGCAGGATGAGATTCAGCGAAAGATGGCCACCATGGCCACCCGGCAGGATGAGATTCAGTGAGAGATTGCCGCCATCCGCTCTGCTGCTCGCCAGCCCCTCACCCCTCCTGACCCGCGACAACGAGCCACTCAGCTCCTCCACAAGATGGCGGCCTTGGATGACATTGAGGCATTTCTAGAAAAAAAATGTTCGAGTGAATGGCCACAGCGGAAGGTTGGGATCCGTATGACTGGGCTCGGGCTCTGGCTCCGCTGCTCACAGGAGAGCCACAGCGCACATACCACAGCATGCCAGCGGAGGATGCCCAGGATTATGAGGCCGTTAAATGGGAGAACCTGGGATGGATGGACGTCTCTACCATTGGCGCTGCCTAGGCGTTCCAGGATTGGGTCTACCAACCTCGTCAGCCTGCCCAAGCCGCCGAGCTGACTAGACTGGCCCATCACTGGCTCTTGGTCGGGGAGCCAAGAACCCTCCAAGTGGCCGAAAGAGTGGTCGTGGACCAGATGCTTCGGGCGCTGCACCGCCACCTTCGACGCACGGTCGGGCTGAGGAAAGACGGCACGGTGAGGGAGCTTGTGGAGGCCATCAAGCTTGCGGAGGCGGGCCACCAGAGACGGCGGGGAGCGAACAGCGCCATTCACCCAGAGGGTGGTCCAGGAGCAACGCGCCGGAGGGCACCTGGCGACGCAGTACCCACACAAGCAAATGCCCACAGAGCCTCTCTCGGGCCCGATGATACTGTGCAATCGCGCAGAAGCTGTTCATCCACTGCACCCGAGTCGGCATTCCGAGGGAGATACTGACCGATCAGTGTACTCTGTTCATATCTAAGCTAATGTCTGACCTCTGCCGGCTTCTCCAGGTGAAACAGCTGCGGATGACGGTGTATCATCCCAGACTGACGGTCTAGTCGAACGGTTTAATCAGACCCTGAAGAGGTTGTTAAGGAGAGTCGTCGCGGAGGATCATAAGACTGGGACCTCATGTTACCCTATGTGCTCTTAAGGGTCCGGGAAGTCGCACAGGCCTCCACAGGATTTACCCCATTCGAGCTGCTGTTCGGCCGCCAACCACGCAGCTCGTTCCGCAGAGGTCAGTCATTGACCACGTGAGACAGACGAGGGAGCGCATCGACCATGTCATGCCCCTGGTGAAGGAGCACCTCACCAAAGCTCAGCAGGCTTAGCGGCGTAATTACGACCGGGCAGCCCAGCCCCGGGAGTTCCAGCCCAGCGATCGAGTGATGGTCCTGGTCCCCACCTCAGCCTGCAAATTCCTGGTGACCAGGCAGGGCCCGTACACCGTTCTCGAGCAGGTAAGCCCCGTGAATTTCAGGGTGAGGCAACCCGGCCGACAACAGCTCTGAGTTCGACGCCTATCCCATGCCCGTGTAGACCAGCTACTATATCGTCTGGGGAGGGCCCGGCATATCTCGACCCTGGATCAGGTTATTGGCAGGTGCCATTGTCCGATGAAGCAAAGCCCAAGACCGCCTTTACAACTCCCAATGGCCACTGGGAGTTACGGGTTCTCCCCTTCGGCCTACACGGGGCTCCAGCCATGTTCCAGCGCCTCATGGATGTGCTCCTCCGATCCCACCAACAATACTGGACTTCAGCTGCACCCTGATGCCTCAGATGTCAGCCTGGGAGGGGTCCTATTCCAGGTCACGGACGGCGAAGAACACCCAGGGATCTACATCAGCAGGAAGCTGAACCCAGCCGAGAGAAAGTATGCCACCGTGGAGACGGAGGCCCTGGCGGTCAAGTTGGCAGTCCTGGAGCTACGGTATTACCTCCTCGGCCGCAAGTTTACCCTAATAAAAGACCATGCTCCTTTACAGTGGATGTACCGGGAGAAGAACAATAACACCTGGGTGACAAGATGCTTCCTCGCGCTCCAGGACTACCACTTTGACGTCCAACACCGAGCCGGGGCCTCCCGGGTCACTCCCCACCCACCCCCAATCTCCCCCTTGTGTTTACCTTTCTCAGCCGCCAGGACGACGAAAACGCTTTGGAGGGGGAGTGTGATGAGCATCCCGATAACTGATCAGCGTTGCCCTGGTTACCAATGAGGGAGCACCAGACAGACTCATCAGCAGCTCATCAGGCCCAGCTGCAAGCCATTAGTCCGCGGCCAGATAAGCCGTGTGAGGTGGCCAACACAACGATATTCATTTGAACTCCGCATGCCGAACTAACGACTCCCTCTTCTCTTCCCAGAAACCAGCTACTGTTTAATCTGCATCCTAAAAGGGACAGAACCTGCATTGAACTGATCAACAGACTGCTTCCCAAGAGGACAGAACCCAGCGCGCTGCTCGTTTGACTGGGAGAGCTTAAAGGGGTCATTCGGCACCATTTAAAGACTGCATTTTTAAGTGACATTTTTGTTCAATAAATCCACCTTCTGGGTATATTTTTGTTATTCCTCACTCTGTTACGCAGTGCTTGGTAGAATGCGACTCGCGTCTCTCTCTGCCTGTCGGATATTTTTTTTTTTTTAACCGTCAGCTGGCTCTAACCAGCTTTTTTTACTTCACGCACGAGTGTCTGACACTTTCTTGCTTTATTAAAAAATTTATTACAAAATTGCAACCGCCTGTGTTGTATTTACGGTTGCAAAACTTGTTTTGTATATATTTAATTTGTTATCATGATCAAAACCACTGATCTGAAGCTCAATGCTGATGCTGTCATGTAAGTAGTTTTCTAATCAGCAATACATAAATACATATAAAAATATAAATACAAAATATAACAATTTTGGATCAACCCATATCATTTGCATGCTTAAAATAGCATACTGGTTAAAGACAACCTGACCAACTTTCAGGTTAAACCCCGCCCACTTCCGGGTTAGGCCCCGCCCAGTCCGAGAACAGATACAGATACAGATAATTCTTATGGTTAACAGATACAGATACAGATAATGCTGTACTCGCTCATCCCTACTTCTTATTCACTCTACTTGCATTTGTCCCTCAGTTTTTTTGTATTACTGTACTCCCAATATTTTTCCCCAGTAAAACAGCTAATGTAAGCTAGGAAAGAATGACTCCAACACATTAAAAAGTGAACAAATCCAACATGCTGTGCCAAAGCCGTAGACTTTTCCAGGGCCCAAAAGGATAAAAACATAATTTGCAAGACCTGACACATTAAGCAATGGCGTATGTGGATTAATAAAATGCAGCACCATTTTCAACCTGCCGACAAACATGAGCTGCCACTGTGGCACCTCAACCCCATAATAAACTGAAAATAACACAGAGTCTATAACTGCCACATACTCAAAATGTCTCTAAAGCCCTCCCCTACAGGGCTAGAAAAGAAGTGCAGACACATCATCTCATAAAGCTGTTTTTATAGTGAGTCATCATTGCAGTAGTTCAAAATGCTCACGTGGTGCCTAAACGTAGCCATAAATACTCTAGAATGACTTTAATAAAAAAACCTTTAATAAAGAATAGCACTTACAAATTGATAATTTAACTGATGTAAGCAGATATTAGCTTTTTGAAGCTTATCTAGTATGTATATGTTATGGGTTCTCCTAAAGCCCTGATCTCTTTTCATAAGGTAAACACTATGGAAGTAATGAATGTAGTGGGCATGGCAGTATGAAATCTGATATACTGATATACACATGGTAATCCCTTCAGGAAAGTAGTTGCTCTGGAGGACCTGCTTCTAGACTCTCATCTCATTAGTAAGTAGTGTCTCTAAGGTGTTGCTAAAGAACTGAGCCTCTAAACCAGATGTGATGTTTTAGATCCGTAAATCAGGAACAGGTTGGCTCAACCTTATTGGTCTTAAGCAGGTAAAGGCTGAGAATGAGACTGAAACAGCATTGTCCCAATTTGAACAGGCCGAAAAGGTTGAAATAAAGGCAGCTGACTGTCAGCTGAAAGACCAATTAAGGTCATTTGATAATTCAAAAGTGGGTGTATTTTTTAAAGTTTTTACCCCTTTTTTTATGAAAAAAATTCTATACTATGCAATTTATTTACATTTGTAAACAAGATTTGTAAAGTGTTACCTTATTTCTTTTTTGTCACTGCAGCTATTTATCTGTGTTAAAAACACAGTGTGTCCACTTCTCTGAGAGGAAGTTGCTTAGTATTAGTTTTAGAGGCAGAGGAAAATGCAGCAATGTTTAATAGAGCCTGATTAGCTTCTGTCCATTTTCCGTTTGCCTGAAAGAGAAAAAGACAGATTGAGAGATAGAAAAAGCTTATAAAACAATTGTTCTTTCAAGAAGCTTGTTGACTTTATTTAGCATTGCTGGTTTTAGTGCTTTTTCATTCAGAGCTTTTTTTCCTTTTTTTGTCTCCGCAGTATTGCTGCCAATGAAAAAAAAAAAAAAAAAAAAAAAAACCTTCCCACTCAGCGGTGGTATGAAAAGGTCAGGTGTGGGAGCAAAAGGGAAATGTAACAAATTGTAGTCAATTAATTGTTTGGGAGCTAAATGAAAATGAGGAGGCCAAACAGCTCACTGTAGTTTTGAGTTTCACAGCTATGACAGCTATGTGAGATTAAGTGTATGGAGTGTCAGGGGTGTTTGTCATAATGGCGGACCAGATGCAGTGTAAATAAACAATCCTCAGGGAAATTATCATATGGCTTACACAACCTGTTTACATATGACAATTATTTCCTTTTGGACACTGAGCAGAATTATTTTTAATTTCGAAGTTGACAATCCTGTAAATTGCTATTGCAGAGTTTGACAATTGTCTTTACATTTTCAAAAAATCTTTAGCTACTTTCCATTGTTGGGCAGAGACGTTATTGTTGATTACCATTTCATTCTATGCTGATCTGGGCCAGCAGGCATGAAAATGGTTTCATTTTCCACTGTGGGACTGATAACAGAGCTTGTATTAACACGTTAGTAGTTGCCTTGATAAACAAATGTTTACATATGGTTTAAGATATAAATAGCAACCACATTATGGAGGATGATCAGATACTTCTGTTTATTTTGCTCAAATAGCATGCTTGCCAAGTTACAGAGAAACTAGTGGCCAGGCAAAAGAGAAGTGAGTGAAAGGGGATAGTTCACCCAAGAATTAGAATTCTGTCATTAATTACTCATTCTCATGTAAACCAATGACATCTTTGTTCATCTTCCGAAAAAGCATAGAGGGTAGCAACTTAACTATCATGTTCAAGGCCAAGAAAGGTAGTAAGGACATTATTAAAGTAGTCATGTGACATCAGTGGTTAAACTGTAATTTTATGAAGCAACGAAAATACTTTTGGTGCGTGCGTGTGTGTGTGTAAACAAAAATAACTAAATAATAGCTTTATTGAAGAAATGTTCAGGTTTACGTACCACAGCAAATGCATGTGATGATGCTGACACAGGAGTTTGCATTCTGACGAACAAACCAGATATTCTGCACTTCATTTGTAAAGAGAGGAATGCACGCATGTGCGTTTTGGTAATCTTGAGCATGTCGAAGACTGACATATAAGAGCAAATAAATACATTAATTAAATATTAATATATTGTATATGGGACAAAAACCCAGTCGAAAGTATTTGAAATAAAAAGCTTGTTGAAATCCACAAATCAAAAAAAAAAAAAAAAAAAAAATTAAATTGCATTGTATTTTCATGGCTTGCATTTTTATGCACTGCATTTTAACATGGTTGTATATTTACTTAGTGAATATTTCAAACAGAAACATTGTTAAAATTCAGTAATCAATATTCACCTTACAAAGTTCATTTTCAAAATATTCAGTTTGTTTAATAATTCCAGCAATAATATTTGTGAGGCAACTTTCGTGATGTGAGGCAACATTTTAAGTGATGATCTTGCTTTAAGTTAAGTTAAGTTACAGATTTTCATTTTTACACACACAGAAATGTAAATACTGACAGAATGTAAGACTTTATACAGGCTATGA